>VYZP01042011.1:30662-79592 GCA_013400635.1 Hypocryptadius cinnamomeus | reverse complement strand
GGAGGTGAGTGCGGCTGGTACCGGGACGGGCGAACCTTGGTGTGATGAGGAGGCGGCTTTGCTGTCCCTTCTCCTGTCAGGAGCCCGGCCGAGCAGCCCCCTCACCTCGCCCCCGGTGAGGGGGCTGCGCGGTGCCCTCTCCCGCCGCGCTCTGTCCCGCCTCGGCTGCAGCCGGGGGCACCTGTCCCTGGGCGGGGCGGTTCCCGTGTTTACGGCAGTGCGGCGGAGACGCGGGCAGGCCGGGGAGGAGCGGTGGGGGGGCTCTCCCCGGGCTGCTGGGGGATGTCCGGCCGGGGGGGCTGTCCCGCATCCCCGCCGCGGGAGGGGCGCGGAGCCCGCGGCTGCAGCATCCTCGGCCCCGCCGTGCTCTCGGCGGCGATGCTGCCGCGGCGGAGCCGTGGCAGCCCCGCGCACCCCGGCAGAGCTGCTGGTGCAGTCTGACCAGCGTAGCGCAACCAGGCGTCTCCCATCGCCTTAGTTGCAGGCGGNCCCGCCCTTCGGCTACGCGTGCGGTGTCCGAACAGAGCGGACCCCAATTTTTCCCACCGGCACTGGCTCGGTGGAAGGACCCGTCCGTCCCGCACTGCACGGTACCGCCCGGTACGGCACGGCTCAGCACGGTACTGCGTTGTGCTGCGTAGCATTGCACTACATTGCATTGCATTGCGCTGCCGCCCTCCCGAGCGGCGAGGAGCGGAGAGGTGCGGTGCCCCGGTGCGCCCGCCCCGCCGCGGGGCCGCCCCGGCGGGCGGCGAACGTTCCAGACCCCCCACGCTGCGGCAGCGGCGGCGGGACGGGGCTGGGCNCGGCTGCAGCCGGGGGCACCTGTCCCTGGGCGGGGCGGTTCCCGTGTTTACGGCAGTGCGGCGGAGACGCGGGCAGGCCGGGGAGGAGCGGCGGGGGGGCTCTCCCCGGGCTGCTGGGGGATGTCCGGCCGGGGGGGCTGTCCCGCATCCCCGCCGCAGCATCCTCGGCCCCGCGGTGCTCTCGGCGGCGATGCTGCAGCGGCGGAGCCGTGGCAGCCCCGCGCACCCCGGCAGAGCTGCTGGTGCAGTCTGACCAGCGTAGCGCAACCAGGCGTCTCCCATCGCCTTAGTTGCAGGCGGGTGGCAGAATGCGATAGAGCGGAGTTATAAAACAGAGCCTCAGAGAGGGGAGTGATTTTTGTCTTCCAGACTCTGGTTCTCCTTCTGACCTTTCAGTGCAGTTTGATAGACTGGGTGGAAACCTGCAGCACTGAAGGTGTGACTCATTCCTGTGTATGTCTGTACTTAATAATAGCTCAAGCCTATGGAGTAAGTGAGCAATGCCACAGAGAAGGGACATAGTTTTCTCCAGAGTGTTTCTACTGACTAATTTTATCAAGTGATCTCTCCAGAGAGATTGGTTTTGCAAAACTTTGTACCAATAAATTATTGGATATGTGCAATTTCAAATTCTTTACAAAAGATTTTGGGGATTTGGTCTTCCCAGTAAAGTTTCTCAGGGTTTCAGCTAAATGCTGTAGCTATTACTTTAATCTGTCAGATTGCATAATTGTATTTCAGAGATCTAAGGGAGGAACTATGACAGCACTCTAGTGCATTGAGGATCGTTGTACTATTTGGTTACCTCAGGGTATGTTTAAACTAGTTCATGAGAAGTTAGTCTTGCGTGGACTTCGAAAGCCATGTTATTACAGCTCTGTTGTAATATAACTCATTTACAATTGCTTATTGGTTTTGATTTTGAAAATTAACTTTAAAAATAGGTGACTGAAAGTAACTGGAATATCGGGCATGGCACATAATGAAGGGGAATTTAATTGTTTTTCAGATACTTGAGGTGAAAGTACACGTGTAAACCCTGGCGTTTACCGAAGATGAAAGACATCGACATAGGAAAAGAGTACATTATACCCAGTCCTGGGTATAGGAGTGTGAGGGAGAGAGCTGACTCGGTGCAGCATGAAGAGCAGGAAGAGTCTAGTTTTCCGCATTCTAAACTTAAGGTCAGTTTCTTTTTCATTGTTTATTTTGCAGTCTTTATGCTTATTAAATTGCATGCAGCAGCCTTTTTGCTGTGCCAGCTGTATATAGATTTGCTGCATTGAAGGTCAATAATGAGTATTGCCTGTTGTGTGGAAGAGGTCATTCCAAGGGGTGCTGTAGCTATTTTGATAACAGGTCTTAGCACCTATTAAGCATTTTTACTTTTAAATGTGGCTTTTCAGTAACATTTGAACAAAACTTTTTTCTAGTATTCAGCTATTGATGTGAATCAAGGAAATTTTTTAAACCTTTGTGTTTTAGAGAATCATTACAACCAAGCAAGAGCAGTGAAGCACTCGGCACAAATCATGCACCATTCAGTGTTGGCAGCTGAAAAGACTCTTAATCATGCCATGGTTGTTTCAAGGATTAATTTTCTAAAACAGATGTCTAACTTCCTCTAGTAGCATGACTTTTTTACTTTTCCCCTCAGATGAAAGTAATTATTATTGAACACTTTCTTGAACATCTGTGTATTTAACATGGTGAGGTACCATCATAATTCTAGTTTATTTTGAGAGCTGGGTATTGAAATAACCACTGGCTTAGAGCTAGCCTGTCATTGTTCAGAGCTTCTAATTTTTAGAGCTTGTTTTCACTGGGAAGAGTGCATATACTACCAAGTGCTATAAGGAAAAAAAGGCTCAGAAATGGAAATACCCACGCTGATGAAAGATATGGTCAGAAACTAATAACCTGTGCCAGCTGAAGAAGGTTAAAGATATTCCAGTGCTAGCATTCAGAGTAGCTAATATTTTCTTGCATATCCTGTTCTTGACCTTTTCTGAAATACTCCGAGGACTGATATATATGTGTATACACACAGATACACACTGTAGATTTTTCTGAAGACAAACAAATAAAATTAATAGTGCTTCTGTCTGATTTTCACAATGATGAGTTCCTTGCAGATGTGCTGCTGGTCATTCCACATAGATTGCCTGTGAGAGGGTTGGAAATAGGGGAACTTGCTGTATTTGTATAGAGGAATTGTGAAGGCCTCTAAAAAGGCTTAATCTTTGCTGTGCTGTAGTAGATGCTGAGATACTCTGTGTTTCCGCTTCCCTTGTTTCAGTGGGTTTGAGGGTTCCCCAGTGCTGCACTGCTGAGTTTGGGACTGGAGAGCTGAGCTCTGCAGCAGCTGAGTGCAGCGCTGGCTGCAGGCCCTGCAGCTCCGGTGTCCCCACAGGCTCTATGACTCAGCACAGTGCTGCTGACGGTGTTCAGCAAGGTGGTGCCTGATTGCATTAGAGCAGGCACCGATGCAGAGCCGGGAGCGCTCCGGAGTCACGGTGCGGATTTTTAACGCCTTTTACGATGTTGATGTCATGGGCTTGCCACCGACCCTACCCTGTCCAGTAGCAAATCTGCTCTGTCAAATTGCTGGTGACAACAGTGATGCCATTGGTGGGCAGCTGTGTTTCCTGACCACTGGCAGTGGAGTTCAGCAGTAATCATTGCACGTTATCTCTCCCTTTTGGTCTGCATCATCTAATCAGGATTTAACTTTTAAAGGAAACAATCCTTATCTTACCTGTAAATTTTTAATTAAATGAAATCATGAAACCAGCATATTTGTGGTTACTTTTAATTTTTTTATTCCTTTTTTTTTTTCTTTTGTGGAGACTGAAAGTAAGCCAAATCCTGCATGTCTGTACAGCCTGGCATGAAAATCTGTAACTGAGGCAGCTTCAGGTCAGCTTAACTCTGTTGCTGGTCTTTTTTACCCTTCTACCCCTACCATTTGATGTGCTATGACTGCAGGGTAGTACATACAGATGATTGCAAAACAGGGGTTCTGTAAACTTGTGATTACTGATGTAAGAGAAGGGCTTACTTACCCAAGTTCATACATTGAACTTTATCTTGTTTGTTATCTTTGAGTAGAGGAAGGAACTTGTTTTGCTAATGGAATCTTCTTGTTCTGATAGGATGCCCACTTTACTTGGTAGTTATCTTGTTCAGTATGCCAAGGTTGTGTTAATTTCTAGCTCATTGGTACCATTTTTGTTTTGCTGGCCTTGCAGCTCAGGTGTATATAGTCCACAGACACAAACAGCTCTGAATTTGTTGCTACATGTCGGCGAGATTAAATCCTGCTTGCTTGCAGAATACTAAGGTTAAGTAAAAGGAGCAGTATTCATAACACCTTATCTAAGTTAGGCATTCATGTTTGTGTACCAAGTTTTTCCCTTTCTAGTTGAAACAAGCTCTGGTTTCAGCAGCGTGCTTGGCTTAGGGCAGAGCAAAGACTCCCTTTCATAAGGCTGAGCTTTGTCTGTTTGGTTAAGCACTTTCCCTCTGCATGTAAGAATGGTAGAAGCTGTGAAGAAAATGGTGTTTCAAGGGAAGAGAAGGAACTCTGTCCTTTGCTACTGTATCTTTTATGGAACCTGGATTGGGTTAGATGCCTAAATAGACTTGGCACAGCTGGTGACAGAACACCATGATGAGGAAGGGTAGGACCACAGCAGTTCAGAGAGAGGGATAAACTGTAGTGGAACTCTGTCACTTGGACAGCAGAGTCCTGTGTACCATCAGTAGAGATGTTGTGACTCTCAAATTTCTTGTAGAAAATCTGGCTCAGGGTTTGAATTAGGATGACCAGAAAATGACTAAGCTGTAAGCATGCTCTGTATTGCCAGGAACAAGCTGCAAGCTTGGCTGTTATTTCACCACTAACTTCAGATCTTTGTGGAATGCAAGTTTAAGGCTGTTTTGCAGCAGACTTTCACTGCATGAGGCAGCCTTCTTGCTAAATGGTGCACCCTTACAGGGTGAGATAGAATGCTCTGTGCTCTGGGGACAGTAGTCAAGGGCCACTGGGTCATGGCCAGTGGTGATGACTGCTTCTGGCAGGGCTACAAGTACATTTGGCTGATCAATAATATGACTCATTGGGGTTTTTTGTTGCCTATATTGCTGCATTTTCTGCATCCTTCTTAACTTGAAGCAGACAAGTCTAGTTGATTTTCTGATCATGATCTTTATAGGTGAAAGACCTGTTTTACTATGGAGCCAAGGTCCCAGAGCTTTTTTGTATGTCTCTTCTTTGCATTGCATAAAGGTTATATTCAGCTTTCCATTTTCTGTCCTGAAGCCTCCATTCTTGTGTTTATTTCCTGCTGAAAGGATGCTGTTTCAAACTAGCACAAGTGTGTTCATGACAACAGTGAAAAAGAACTTGCAATTCTTTCCTTGGAAGCTTAAATGCTGCTTGGTCACAGCTTGAGAGATCACATCTCTGAAAGAGAGGAGCTTTTCAAATAGGCTTCCTGGAATCATAATTGAAATAATTCTGCAATATAAGTAGGTCTAATCCAACATTTCCTGGTACTTAATGGGAATGTTGCTATAGAAATATGGACCTCTGAAATAGGCACTTTGGGACTGAAATTCAAGAAAAAATTTATTCAGCTTGTGAATACATATATTCACCTCATGAATAAGTGTCTGCAGTGTGTTCTAATAACAATTGATTTTTAAGTCTTTGGAGACCTAAATGTAGCTTACAAAACAGAGTCTTAACTGCATGTTCCCCCTGCATAGTACCATACTAATTGGGGTTATTGTATGTGGGGACATGCCTCTGCTGGAGAACTTGTAGGTGCACTTGCTGCCTAGCACTACAGTGAGTAATCTTCATCTGTAAAAGCTCTTACATGACCAGTGAGTAATAATTAAGGGATGTTCTGAAATGTTGATTTGTACTTATACCTTTAGGACTTTCTGTTCTCAGAATGTGCCTGTGCCCTTCAACTTGCAGCTGAAGTAATTATATGTAGTTTTTCTCATGGAAGCAGTGTATCCTGGGGAGGACAGACCCCACTGTCCATGAAATATGCTATAAAATGACAGATGAGGAAGAGAAATAATTTATTTTTGAAATGCTTTTGGAATAGGCTTGTCTCAAATGTAGATTTTGTGTTTATTTGATGGAATAGCAGGCAATGAATTTAGCTTTCCTACCCCATTACAGTTACAATAGAGGAGGATATGAGAACAAGCTCCTTCTACAATGTACAGAGCTTATGAGAACTCAATTATTGGAGTTGCTCTTCCCACGTTAACGATGCTGCAGCATTTATTTACAAGTTGTACTCCAAACTGTAGTTGGTTCTGGCTGGAATGTACTGTTCAGGATTAAGTTCTTGCTGCTGGAGGATAATGACTGCATCTGTGGTGAGTTTCAAGTGAAAATTGCTGCATTTCAAGGCACCAGCCAGGGGAACTGTAGAGACCACTTCAAACATGCAGGAAATGTGTTGCTAACTTTAGCTGTCAGAAGCCCTACTAATATTCCTGTCCTTACCCTGATCTCTTGTTTTTCAGGTTTGTTTCTGACATCTTTTGCCCAAGACAGCAGGGAATGTGATCAGAACTTGCTGGAATTGATGTAAATCCTTCAAGCACAGATAGCTTTGAAGTGATTTATCACTGAGTATTTAAATAGATCAATTCTGCCTCAACCTCTCTGAAGCATCTGAGTGTCTGAGTCAACTGAACAACAGGTTAAAAATAGGGGTGTGAGTGTAGCCTGGGTACTTCTGCCTGTGCACTCCGTGCTTAGAGCAGTCCTAGACAGCTTAACTATAAACTGTTATTTGTAGCTGAAGCTGCTGGATGTGTCTGCATTTTTCCAGATTGCATATTTTCATAACCAAGTAAACACTTTTTCTACTTTTTCAAGACAAATGAAAGCAAAATTTTAAAATCTGGGTTTTTTTTTTTTGCAGCAGCAGTTCTGTTATCTTTGAGAACTCTGAATGCAATTAGACTAGGTGCAGAAGCAAACAGTGGTGGTGCTTTCTAAAGATGCATTGATCCTATGATATTCCCAAAGAACTGAATATATTGGTTACAATCATGTTTTGTTGTTTTACCATTGAACTTCTGCTAGTAAAGCAGTCACTGACACAGTAATCACAGAATCAAGTGATTCTGTCAAGGATCACTTGATAGAAAATACTGGAATTGTTTGGTGTATGCTTTAGGATGATCATTTAACCACACTGAAGAAGGGCTATCTCTACCTTATCCTCCATGCCTAAATGCACATATCACCATCTTACAAAGGAGCATATCCACAGCCAGTCATGTATCAAAAGTTTATCTGACACTTGGAGGGGGGTTTATGGTATCAGAGAAGCCTTCCACTTAACAGGAGGAACAAAAAGGTGAGGTCTGTGATTGGGCAGAGACATTTTCTAGAGGAACATCGATATTCTGGATAATTCACAGCTTCTATTGGAACTTGACTGCCTGCCTTAGTGCACAGCCATCTTCTTTCTAAGTCTTAGCCACGTCATAAAACCTCAGCTCTGACCACATGCTGGTATTGTCTTTGACTACTGTGGGTTGCTGTTCCTTTGTTCAGGACAGATTTCTAAATCAGCCTGCTCATGACCAGAAATGTGTAAGGAGTAGATTAGCTATCAGTGAAGGAAATCTTGCAGTGTCTTTTCCATTGTGGTGTTCTGTATTAGTGCTGCAGACATTCTGCTCTATGGCTGTTTCAGAAACTCAGTGTACAGCTATAAAGCATTTCCAGAAATACTCACTGCATCTATCCCAAACTATTGGTGAACTTAGCTTGAAGCAACTTAAAACTCACATATATGTGGGGGGTTCTGATGTCTTGGGACACTGAGATGATTATTAGTTTTTAAAAATTTGTATCCGAGTGATAAGGAATAGTCAGTTGTGCTCTGAACCACAGACAGCAAACAAGCTGTTCTACAAACAAAATCTGTGTTTCAGTTGTTTTTGAGGATGAAGGTTAATGAATTTCAAAGTCAACATGTTTAGAGCCCTGAGATGTTTAATTTGAGTTTCCTAGTTTGCTGTTTGCTTTTGGAAGCATGTGTTGGTGCAGGAAGGTGAGTTCGATACAAGATTGTTGTATTAGGCTTGATAAATGCTGTGGTGTCAAGGCTTCTGCTGTCACTCATTGGTGATTCCACTCAATAGGAGTTTGAGTTCAAAGCCTCCCTCGATACTCCAAGTGTTGTACAAAATTCACCTGTGTAGCTTCTATTGTGACCTGGCTCAGGCATGGCCTGAATAAAGATTGTTACTGAAGAACACCCCCAGCACATGGCAGGGTGTTGGGGTGGTTCAGGAGAGCAGAGCTTACCTGAGCAAGGCAGGAGCCAAATTCTCAGCCTCTGCTCTGCTAGGTTGATCTGCTTAGTGAGGAGTTGGTTTCCCATCTTTGTAGGCAGAGACATGTAGGGTGCCAGTTCTAAAGCTGATTATTAACAATTCCACAGGAGTCTGCCATCACTGTGCATGAGCTATGTAGCTCCAGTGCTGGATGATCAATGTACAGCCTTTGTTTTGAATGAGTTCTAGAACTTTTGCTTACAAGATCATGAATACTGGTTTTAATGCTAAAGAAAAAACAGGAATTCGTGGATACCACAAACCTAAGCACATGCACAGCTGCTTATCAGGTGCATTCATAGCAGCTACAGTTGCAAAATCCTAAAACAATCGCTTCATGCCAAACTCTGTATTTCTTGGATTGCAGGAATAAATGGATTTGCTAGGAAAGAGTTGAGAACATCTCACCTCAAAGCTGATGCTGGCCAGAATTCAAGGGCAAGGTAAAATAGGAAATATTGCTGTAAGAAGCTGATATACCTGTCCTCACCAAGGACTTTGTGTCTCAAGTAAAAGTGCTCAATATATGTGACTAAAATACTCAGGCTTACCAGATGTACATAGCCTGACCTTGTTTGGCTACAGAGCCTTGATATCAATACCAAGCACTATTGGGAAACTTCTGCTTTAATCAGAGGATGCATAAACTCAGGCTAGCTGTGAAACCGTGACTCCAGTGTTAATACAACTTCTGCTAATCCTGGCCCAGAAAAGTAACAAGGGATCTGGTGTAATCAAGTCACATGTAACTCTGTTAAAGTGAATAGCTGGACTTCAAGCTCTTCCATCTCTGAACTGTTGTGGTAAATCAGAGCATGTTTCTGAACAGTTAATTTGTATCTTTAAAGAGAAATATGGCACAGCTGTACTTATTCCTGCATTTGGCTATGTGTTTGGTGCTGTGAAGAGCTGTTCTTCCAGGCAGCAGAAGCTGGGAAGGCAGCAGAGATGTGAGGTTTTATTTATATGCTCCTTTTCAGGAGGTTGAAGGAAATGGAGTCTAAGTTCTTTATTTGGTTCTTTTCAGCAGTTATAGAAATTGTAACCATAATTTCTAGGCATCTGACACTGTCTGATGGTCTCACCTTGGTGCTGTGTGAATGCAGCTGTGCTGTCTGTCCTTTGCAATCAATCTGTGCAGGTGCCTAAAGGATCAGTGCCTCCTTCCTGGCACCCACTGTCTCTGATCTCACCCAGTGCCTGCTCCTTGTTTCCCCAGCATCAGGGAGACAGCTGGTATGGGTGGATGATACACCAAACTAGTCTTAAATAGGCTCATGTTTTAATCAGGCAGGGTATTATAAAGTATCCTAGCTACAGAGAAGGCTGAGAGCCTAATGCTGCAAATCCCCTTGTTAATATTTTTATAGATTGTGTACTGCATCAAATCCAGTGAAAGGAGAAGAGAATTGTCTTAGTAGACTATAAAGTTCATAGGGCACTTGCTGCTTCACCAAGCAGCTGCAGACTTGACAATGTTTGGACCTGCAAACCTGTTTGATTTTCATATGCTCTGGGGTTTGATGACTTGCAGTCTGGACAATGCTTTAGGAGTTGCCTGTGCTACCTGCAGAAGCAGTGTATATACTCCTTATTCCTTTCTAGTGGGAGCATTCTTGGACCCAGAGGAATTTCTGGGAAGAAGAATGTAATTACAACTTCAGAGAATCTTTTCCTAGACTCTTGTTTTATTTTAGTTGTGCTTAAGCTAAATGAAACAGTTGGTTCTTTTCTTCCCTTCCCCAGCCCATACAAGCTAATCACTAATCTTGTTTTGTAACACCAATCTTTTAATGAAGTCTTAAATATTTTTAAATTTCTCTTCATCCTGGAGTTGTAATATGGCAAATGCTTTAATCACTGAGCAGAACTGGTGATGATAGAATTATTTCTCATCAGATGCCCACCTAGTTGTGAGCTCTGCTGTTCTAGTCTCTAGGTTTCCCATTTGCCTCTCCTTGCTGGGAACTTTAAAGGCATGAGGAAGCCTGCTGAGCTCTGGCTGCTACATGCAAGAGGTAGGAGTTCTGTTCTGCAGTGTTGCCAGCTCAGAGACCTTTACAACTTAAATCAACCAATTTTAACTTTGTAATAATAAGTCAACCACAGTAGCTTTAGTATTCTATGTCAGCTGCAAGGATTAGTAAAAAAGTAGTTACAGGTCTGTTCTAGTTTCCTGCCAGCTGCTGGTAGGACCAGAAGAGATGCAGCTTCTTCCCTGTTGTGATCTGAGCCCTGGAAGATGTTCTGCCTTAGGGAAGAAGAGACAAAGCTGTTTGGTGGGGTTTGGGTTGTCTGCACACATCAGATTCTTCCTCTGCAAGATGAGTAAGGGATGGAAAAATCTGTTTTGCTTTGCCTCTGGCCTTGTCTGGCTTTGCAGTTGTGTGATGTTACAATTGTCAAACCAATAATTGCTACCTTCTCTTAAATAGGAGATTGTTATAGGACTGTGTGGAAGGCTAGACTCCCTGGGTGGCTTTCTCCTTCCCACCTACATGACAGCTGCTTCCTTTTTCTTTACCTGTTCCCCATCCTCAGATGCCCATATTGCCTGCTTAGCACATTTTCAGAAGGGTGCAAGTTCACATATTTGAGTTTGCTTGCCTTTCTGAGTAAGTTTCCTCATGCCATTCTTGCTTCCTATGGAACTTCTGACATCATGTGTATATGACAGCTTTGTAGCTTGGCTCCTGAATTTCCTACATTTTCATGACCTTGGATTGTGGATTTGGTATGTCTGTCTCTAATTTAATGAGCAAATAGTTTCCCCTTGCCCCTAAACCACTTATTTTCCTCACCTCACTCAGGCTTTCTGTCATATGTCTTGAGCCAACTGTGTAATCTTTCTGACTCTCTCATTACCTTATGTGCTTACCATTGCTATGACCAATTTTTTGACAAGGAATTCATGCCAACAGGTGCTTGTATGGTTTTGCTTTCCTAAGCTGTAGAAAGTCAGATGGGGCAGGTGTGCTCTGTGGTGGCAGCACCAACTGTGCTTCTGTTTCTCTGCCCCTCTGTGACCCACCCATGAAGGAAGATCACGTGTGCAGTGATGCTTCCTTGGTGCTCAGCCCACTCTTGGGGATTGGGCCCAAGATTTAAAGTTTAACTGTTTTCTTAATCTGTTAATTCTGATATTCATCTATGGGATTGTATCAGCCTGTACTCAGTTATGTCAGAGCTTCATGGCCTGTGGAGTGCAGAGCTATTGTGCTGTTAGGAGATGCTAATGGCTGCAGAAAATTTATTTGGCATTCACCATCTATTAATAAGGTGCTGGATCAATGATTATTGCCTTCTGTCATGTGTTTAGTAAGCCATGATATGCTTATCCTATGTGAGTTCATTTCTCCAGTGTTTAGTCCATTTATTCATTTGAACCTTACAGTATCCTATGATAGAGACTTCTAAATTTAAGTGTGCCTTGTTCTTTTGTTGTAAGAACAGTTGGTGGTCACACTCTCTTTTGTCAGGCTTTATGGACCTCTCAGATACCTGTACCTGTAGTCCTTTTATCTATCCAGCTGAAAAATCTTAAGTTTATGCTATTCCAAGCCCCATTGTTATTATTGATCAAGGAAAGTAAATTTAATACCTTTTTTGAACTGAAGTGACAAGGGGCATAGTCTGGTGTTCAAAAAGGATGCAATCCCTAGGGTTTAAGTGTTATGGTAATGTTTTCTGCTTTATCCTTTGTCTTTTGTAACAATTCTTCATTGTTTTTTTTGACTTTTGTTGCTGCTGAGTAGTCATCTGCTGTTTGTCAATAAATGTGTGAATGACTCTTCCTTTCCAGTTAGCAATATCTGATTTAGACTTGTTTCTGTGAGCATTTCTTTGGAGTTATCAGTACCATGTTGTATCACTCATTCCATTGCTTGTTTTGGCATATTAATATAAGTTGATGAATTAGAAAAAGTGTATTTTTACATATTTTTTGTTTATTTGACATTCATTTCAAAAGCAGAGTTGGAGCCTGTTGTAGCACATTAGTAACAACTTGAGGCATTGGTTTCCAAGAAAACTGTGCACACATGCAGGCAATCAGAAAACCTAATCAGAAACCTAAATTAAGTGTTGGGGTTGTTTTGGTTTTTTTTACTTCAGTCTTTTGTTCCTGAAGTGCATTGTAGAACAACTTAGGAGCCTCACTTTTCCCTGATAAACTCTGCTTTGAAGATTTTCTAGTCTTCAGAGAACTACACGGAACTGTGGAGTTGTTCTGAAATCTTAAATGTACAGTGGTGTGGTGCATTTGTTTCTTGATTGTCAAAATCCCACATGTGAGACTATCTCACCAAGATGGAGATGAGCAGTGCTCTCAGTGAGGGGTCTGTGCTTGTGTTTGTCTGTATGGCAAGGCATTATAAAGGCCTTTCAGAGGCAGTGCCCTCATCTTTATCAATGCAGCTTTTCCACATTTGCTGAGAGAACTCTTGAGCAGCTCTGGAGAGTTTAATTATTCTTCACAGTGATTGTTTATGAATATTATCTTTGGGCTGCCTAAACCCCTTGCAATTGTGCCTACTTATTAAAAAGCTACTCTTGTTTCTAAGTGGGTGGAAATCTATTTTTATGCTTATCAACATAGTGTTTTCTGTTTTGGAAGATTTTGGTTTTTTTACTTATAGGCACTTTTTTGTGTGCTCTGAAAAGTGATGTTTATATAACTAGCTTATGGCATCGCTTAGAAACAAGTGTGTTATCAGCAACAAGATGTTCGGGCAGATTTTCCCTGGGCCTCTTGTGAGGGTAACACAACAAACCAGTTAAAAATTCCTCTGCTGTATCCAGAAAAGAGGTGGTGCAGAACTCTTCCCTGCTACTGACTCCTTTGGGATGTTTATGGCAGGTCCCTTATTAATGCTGGTTTGCATAGGTTTAGTAAGGCAGTGTTGCCTTAGTCAGTCAGTAATTTAATATAAATTGAGTGGGAAGTCTTTTAATTCAGATTTCAAGTACTATGTGTTTTTGAATCACTCCATGTGTCATAAGATTTTAATGTTCTTTTGGTTTTGTGTTATTTGGCTATCTTTTGTTACCATAGCTTTAGGTGATAGCTTAGCAAATATGTTTCTTGAGATAGAACCATGGATTGCTGACAACATGCTTAGGCATTTTTTAAGTACTTTGGTTAAGTAAATAAGGGACAGATTTATGACATTTTCAGTTTCCTGTTCTCGTCCTTCTCATGGGTGGAAACAGTGTCTTAGTGTGCTATACTATTACCTGTTGACATAGTACAAAGACCATGATAAATGGTGACATTTCCAAAAACGATGACATGACCTGGAGGTCAGGAACCAAGTGCTTGCATTTAGTGTTCGTTGGAGGCTACAATGCATCACAGTTGTTTCTTTTCAAGGAAATAAGCTAGCTTGGCTCTGATAAGTCAACTAATAAAGGTAGAATCATAGTATCTTTGTAAGACCTTCAGGAAGATTTTTACCTCAGATTTTTCTTCTTTTTTCTACAAAGTAGCTCAGTTGCAATAAACTAGAATACAGGCAGGTAACATGGTCCTGCAATAAATGGCACATCAAGCTAGCAGAACCGGTCAAGGGCCCTCTGCCAGTACAGATAACAGGCTCATCTCCCTGTGTAGTTTTGCCACATCTGACTGCTCATCAAAAGATTTGTTTAAACTCTGCAACATTTTGACTATCCTGTATCACTTCTGTGTCTCCTCTTGGATTAGCATTTAAGTCTGCCTTTCACTGAGGCTGTGGAAACCCTCCCCGAGATAAGATTTGCCTTTTAAGTAAGTGGCTGTTACCAAAGTTGCTGAGCCATTGAGAAACTGTGCCTGGGAGCAGAGAAAATGGTCATTTTTGCTCCATTTAGATTAGGGAAAAAGAGAAAAAACAGGAAACATGATAAAAGTAAGTACAATTCTGCTTGTTGGGTTTTTTAATCTAAAGTGTTTTCGAAGAAGGGACTTCAGCAGCATTCTGAAAATACCTTGTATTTTCTGTGGATAAGAATATCTAAGTTATACTAAGTGGGTGTTAATTCATCAAAGAAATGTCTTAATTTCCCTGCATAAGCCAGTCATGGACTTCCTGAACTGATGTCATAGGTACTTGATGTTGTAATTTCTCTGTCGTATTTCCTGTGGCAGGATTAGTCTGGTCTATCTGTTTATCCTTTGAATGCACAGGTGCAATACTGGTACTAATTTATGTTTTGCAAATGCAGCAGTCTAACACAGATCTAGAACCTGTGCCTTCCATGGCTTTGCTGCCAGGATGAAGCCTGTGGTCTAAGACATTGAAATGACTGATTGTTGCACAATAATTTGCAGAAGAAAGAGGTGCAAAATTGCTGGAGATGGGAGTCATGGACTTCAAATGTAGTTTTGAAGTCTGAATCTGTTGTCTTTCTTGTAAAAGCAGATTGAATGCCAGGATGCCTTGGAAGCAGCAGCTCGGGCAGAGGGCCTGCCACTGGACATCTCTGTGCATTCCCAGCTGAGAATGCTGGATGAAGAGCATCACAAGGGCAAATACCACCATGGTCTGAATGCACTGAAACCCATACGGACCACTTCCAAGTACGTCTTTAGGCTACCACAGAACTGATACAGCATTTGCTTTTCAAACCAGTGACAAAGCAGAATTGCAGATGTAGGTCTGCTGACTGGTACTGGAAACGGCAGAATTTGTGTAGCAAGTGTGGCTGGCATGGACCATTTGGTACTCTGAGTGCTTTCAATGACAGGAGGCTTTGTTTTTCTTGAAGATTTACATTTCCTGTTTCCTTTTTCATTTGTTTGTGATTTTTTTTCTTAATTCTTTTAGACACCAGCACCCGGTTGACAATGCTGGGCTTTTTTCCTCCATGACCTTCTCCTGGCTCACTCCTTTGGCCCACAGAGCATATAAGAAAGGGGAATTGTTTATGGATGATGTATGGTCTTTATCAAGGCATGAGTCTTCAGATGTCAACTGCAGAAGGTAAAGACATGTAGTTCATTATTATTTTCATGTTTCCATTTTTTACATGTTATTACATGCAGGCAGTGGTATAGTGTTGCCCTAGAAGAACAGTGCTGACATTTTGTTTTGCCTTTCTCAGAATGGTGAAATTCACTTTCATTTTTTAGAGACAATTTCAGCGCAGTTTCTGTAACCTTGCTGATTTTAGTGAAATTAGGGGGATTATATCTTCAGGAGTGTCTTACAATTATTCTGATTTTGCATGTCTCTAATCTGGCTTTTTATGAAAACAAATTTTTTTCTCAAGGCTACAGTGAAAAATTCTGAGCTAAAATGAGAAATAATACTGTCAGTAGCAAGGTGATTTGAATGTGGGTCAGATCTTTTGATCAGGCTTACCTTCTATAGTTAATGAGAATTTCTTCAGGTTTTGACTCTGCAGCTCTTCGGTCAGTTCAGCAGAGAAAGACTGTCAGTATATTAAGATTGCAAAGAGACTCCAGGGAAAGAAAAAGCATTGTGTTTTTCATCTCTCTGTCCTATGGAAGTACCACTACATAGATATTTCTCTTTACCTCACAGAGTGTATTTATTTCTCTTAATATTGTTTTTTGTTGTTCTGAGCTAGGAAGCACTTAGAGTTTTACCAAAGAAGTATGTATGAGACTGTACCTTCTCTCATGGTGAAAACTTTGACATGAGTAAATGTCATAAGTCTTCTGTTTTTATTAGGCTGGAAAGATTGTGGCAGGAAGAACTGAAAGAAAATGGGCCTGATGATGCTTCTCTCCGGAGGGTTGTGTGGATTTTCTGCCGCACCAGGCTCATCCTTTCCATAGTGTGTCTGATGATCACGCAGCTCGCGGGTTTCAGTGGACCAGTAAGTAATATCCATCCTTTTTTTAACAACCCCAGAGGGCTCCATCTCATGGCCAACTGTAAAATCTTAAGGTTTCATTGCAGAATCACTTAAATGTTTTGACTAGCTAGAAATTTTGGGGTAAAATTCAAGATCAATTCAATAGTCCAAGATAGGATTCCTACAGCTCATGGATCAGTTGCTGAATGCCCAGGCAAGTTCTTGGGGAAGGGAGGGGGAGTTTAGGTAACCTGGAGGAAATGGTTTTTTTTTTTTGGTTTTTCTGTTTGGTTTTGAGTGTAGTTTAAAGTTCTCCCCTAACTGCATAAGATTAACTGCGTAACTTGCTTTTTTCATAAGATTCTTATGTGCAGGTCTTCTAATTGTTTTTCTCTTTGAAATTCTGTAAATTTATCTTGGAATAAAATTCAGTCTGATAAAACCCTAATCTTAAATTATTGGCTTTAATAACAGTCTTCGAGAAGCGGACCGAAACAATTCTGTGAGAGCACTGCTTAAAAACTAACATGAGCAGGTCTCAAGAAGTCTGTGGGCATAGTCTTTACTGATCCTCCAGAGAATGGCCAGACAGGTTTCAGGTAGAAGTGTTAGAAAACGTTGTTGCCTCTAGGAACGGCTGCTGCTTGTTGCTGAGGGTCGTATTGAAGATAACAACATGGGACTTGACATTCACACCATTTTTTTTGTCACCTGTTTGTTGCACATGCTGTGCAGATTTAAAGTTGAAATTTTGACTAAATTTATTCTCTACACATTTCCCTTGAGGAGTAGGAGCAGTATTACTGCTAGTAGTACATGTTTCAGTGTGCTGGTAAGCTGGAGGTTCATTTCTTGGGTAAGTACACTTGGGTGCACTGTTAGGTGAAATGTCTTTTAAAAATGTTTTCCTGCTTTTAAATGTCTTATCAAAAAATGATGTTCCGTTTTTTAAGTCTTCTTAAAGTTTGCCTTGTTTCATGTAATATGAATAACAATGAATGTTTCTGTGGTATTGTTTTCTTTGTAATATTTTATGATTGTCTTTATTATAAAATACATGAGCATACTTTGGTAATTAACAATAAATTATGATTAAGGTTTTAACAGCACTAGCTTTTCCCAAGAAGAGCTTCTGTCATTGTTTCACTACAGGGCTTGAGGAGCTGCTTTTATCTTTAGCAAAGAACTTGCAGCAGGGTTACCCCTAATTTCTGTGGTATAATGGTCTCAATTTGTCTCAGCCAAACTGATGAATGAGAGCCAGAGGGGAAAGGAGAAAACAAACCAGCTTGATTTTGTTGGGGGCTACTGCTGCAATTGATGGTTGATATGGGCAACTTAAAATTATCTATATGACAGTTGCCCATTTACAGACAACCTTATTCATTTTTCTGAATAAGGCCCAATTCATTTTTGGTTCTACCATTTGGCATGAAAATAAGTCTTTACCATCCCTCCTCCCTGTTTTTAAAAATGGCATGCCTCCAGGATATGCCTATGCTGTCTCCTTAGAAGTATCAGTGCTTTCTTGTATTGTTACACCCTTTCAGTCACCTGAAGGTGAGAACAGAGATCAGGAAAAGCGCTTGACTTGACCTCATGTATTGGAGGAAAATTATAAAAGTGGAGTTAAACACTATATTAAACTTCAAAAATTTTAATTGAATGTCTATGGTCTTGAAAGGCCAGCAAATGGCTGTGGCTTTGCTAATGAGCATTGTGATGGTTATAACTGGAAAGGAGTTGTTCCAGACTTCCTGTGTGGACCCTTTTGCTTTGGTTGGGGTTTCATTTTTTTTTTTTTTTTTTTTTTTGGTATCAGATCCTTCAAGGGTCTTCTTTTTTTATTTTGATACATTTTGCATCTGGCACAGAATCTAAACCTCTAACCGGGTGAGTCAGCTGTATGTGTCAGACTGCCTTGTGATAACCATCAGAATGTATAGGTGATATATTATTTATCTCCAATAAATACTTGCTACTATTTGATCAGCTACCAAAACTTCCAAATTTTGGTGGAGGAGCAAAGAGGTTTCTTGATTACTAAACATAATTGGTTTAACTCCAGGTCTGAACAATGTACCTGTTTGCTACTGTTCAGAGCTATTCTTCCCACTTGGGAGATGGGGAAATTTGCTATTTTAGTGGAGCACAGCTTGACAGTTTGGTCAGTTACTGGAGGGGGGAGTGGTAAGCTGTGGGAGGTAAGTTTTCCAGTTTCCCCGTTGGCTCCAGCTGCAGCCTGCCCCGTGCTGTGGCGCGCTGGCTGCAGCAGGGACGCCGGCACTGCAGTGGGACCAGTGACAGAAGCTGTTCTTCAGCATTTTCAGGATGGCTGTTTTCTGCACCAGGATGAGGCTTTCCTGCTGGCCAGAGCCACCGCCAAGAGCAAAGGTAAGGTAATGTTTATTCCATGGGAATGCTTAAGACAGCCGAGCAGCCTGTACCAACCACTACAATAATAGCCACAGGAGCTCTTTTTCCCCCTTAGCTTAGTGTATATGCTGTAATGTTTTTGTTTTGTAAATAACTTTATGCTGGATTCTTTTCATTAAACTAATATGAATTTGAATAGTACTTGTTCAGATGTAAATGTTAATTTTCTGTGACTTTTTTCCCCCTCCCTTTTCAAAATTCTTTAATCTGCTGTTTCCTCTTTTCTTTCTTCCGGAACAAAAATAAATTGGGGTATAATGTAAGCTGCTCTCTATTTCATCATGGGAGATGCTGAATCTATAAAATAGTGCTGCAAAATTGCACTAAAGTTTTGGGAGGAATGAGACCCCAGGAAACATCTGCTATCTTTATACATCCTCTCTTGGAGACTTTCAGCCATGCTGTGGTGTGTGAGAAAATGCTTGCAGTCTACGACCATGCTGAGTTACAGCTCGTGAGGAAAAAGGGGGATTTTCACCCCGATTGCTCAGTGACTAAGTTGCATATGTTGGATTGAATACTGGAAAAAGGAGTCAGTAATCTCCACAGTAACTGCAGACCAACTGTATACAGTTGTGATCCAAACAGTCGATGTAAAATTAAATCCAATCAGGAGAAAGTTGGAATGCAATAGATCTGTGAATGTGAGCTCCTCACATTTGTTCAGTGAGCAGTATGTAAATTTTCTCAGTGGCCATTCTAGAATCTGATGGACATCTGGCTTTAATTCACACCGGTGAAAAACAGCAAAATTATTTACAGCATGTTTCCTTGGTTCTGATGTGCAGAATTATTTTCCTCTGAACAGATGAATTTGATCTCCATTTTTTTTCCTTTTTTGTTATTTGGTGCTGGGCTCTAGCTATCAAAATCTTTGCTGGAGTTGTGGGGTTTTGTTTTTTTTCTCTCTTCAAACTATACAGAACTCCTACTTGCAAAACATGATTTAGCCAAGAGGACTTCAACGGACTATGGTGTGAAAGGCTTCTCAAATATTTTCTTTGATCTCAGTTTTTTTTGTTGATTTTTCTTGTGGGCAAAGGTAATTCTCTACTCTGTACTAGAAAGCACCAGTATCTTTAAACATCATTTGTTGAAAAGCTCTCTAGGAAGTCTCTTGCTGTCTGTGGAGCCTTATTGTAGGATACTTTTGAAATCAGATTTCAGAATTTGTGCAGCCTCAGAAGCCTCCTCTGTTGGTACCTTCAAGCTTGACTTCTTTTGGACTCCGTGAACAAATACCATTCTGTTTTTGTATCTTTATAATTTTGTGTATAGATTTAAATGTAAACTGTTAGAAGCTAAGACTGACTGTTAGATATTAGCCCTTTATAATTATCCTGTATGTGCAGATTGTATGTTTATACAATGGTCTACCTGTTGTATAGTGTTTTTGAGATGTTACCATTTAAGATGACTCTTCATTTCAAATAAAAGCCTATTGTTTCACAGTTAATGATATTTAATGCTGGTGGTTGTGAATTGTATGATGTTATATTGTGCCATTGGACCACAAAGAGCTGAAGTTGGGAATTGGTGGTTCTGGGGGCTGTCCTCTTTCTGCAGGTGGTGTTTGAGATGTGATTTCTGAGGTAAAGTGTTTATGTTCCTGGGGGAAGAGGGTATGGGGAGGGAATTGAATGGTTTAATTTTTCTGTCTTTTTTTTTTTTTCTCCCTATCCCCAATGATTTGTGGTATTGCGTACCTTGTGCTTTCTGCTTGTTTTTTTCTTTACTATTAAACTGCTGATGTTTATTTCCAGGAATGTTTTGCAAATGTCCTTCTCACTCTTCCCCTCTACAACTGTAGGTACATTGTTCCTTTTTATCAAATAAGCACGTTTGAAGCAAACCAATGATAAAATAAAAAAGGTCTTAATGTCACGTAAAGGAATGATTCTTAATGTGTGCAGATGTATAAGTAGTGACTATATTTTAAAACTCTTCTATATGATAATGCATTGCTTTCAGCTAACTGACACATTTATGTTAAGTTAGAAGACACGGAGGATTAGGAGCGTGCTGCGAGGAATATGGCTCCAAATTAAACTCTTTACTTACTAAATTTGACTCAGTGCTTGGCTCTCAGCAGGGCTTGTGTTACAGTACTTCTTGTATTGACACCTTTTACTTCTGGAAAGAAGATGCTTTCTATTTCAAATGGCTCTTTTAAAAGCAAAGTAGCCTACTTATTTCTAACTTAACATAAAGTTGTTGTATGGTCTTCTGGGATGATGGGGTGTTCATGCAAGTTTGCATTTCTTCCTGTAGGCATTCGTTGTGAAACACCTCTTGGAGTATACCCAGCAGAGTGAGTCCAACCTGCAGTACAGCTTGTTTTTAGTTTTTGGCATCTTTATGACGGAAGTGGTGCGATCGTGGTCGCTGGCACTAACCTGGGCGCTGAATTATCGCACGGGGGTCAGACTGCGTGGGGCTGTCCTGACAATGGCCTTTAAGAAAATCCTTAAGCTGAAGAACATCAAGGAGAAGTCTCTTGGAGAGGTAAGCTGCAGCCTTGTTTTGGAAATGGCAGTGTGAAAAGGGATGTGTAATGTATTCCTTTGAGAATGAGCTGTGCCTCAAATCTAAATTGTCTGTTCTGTCTGTTTTTCAGCTCATAAATGTTTGTTCCAATGATGGTCAGAGGATGTTTGAAGCTGCAGCAGTTGGCAGTTTGTTGGCTGGGGGCCCTATTGTGGCCATCTTGGGAATGGTTTATAATGTGATTATTCTGGGTCCAACAGGCTTCTTGGGATCTGCTGTCTTCATCCTCTTCTACCCAGCAATGGTGAGTTGGAAAGAGTTAAGACTTGCTTCATTTTTCTTAGGTCACACAAATGTGTAGTTCTGAATAAAAGGTGTTGAAATGTGCTAGATTTAGCCAGTTTATGGGATTGCACTTCATTGAAGGCATTTACAAGATAGTGTATGAAGCAGAAATATGGAATCAGGAAGCTCAAAGTGATAAAGTTAGGAAATGGGGATAGGAAAGCTGATAGTTTTGGCCGAGACTAATATTCATAGCTAAATGAAACTGCAGAATATTCAGGTGCTCATGGTTGATGTTTGAAAGATATGAGGCCTCCAGCTTGTGTATGGGAGCTCAGTGTTGTGTAAGCAGTGTTCTTGATTTCTTGTCTCAATGCAAGATGTTGAAAAACACCACATCTGGCACAGCTTGTTCTTGATGAGGTACTCCTGCTTCTGCTGAGCTGTGAAATAGGCTAGTTCAAGCCAAAATCTTCTTGCCTATAAAATGTCTGTAAGACTACTGAAGATTTGTCACTGTATCAGTAATACATGTTTTATAAATCATGGAGGCTGAATACTGTGAGGTTCACTGTGGTCCAATTATCTGGCCAAAAGTAAGGGTTATGTAGTGGGAGTTGCATTTTAGAGGGGAATGAGGATTGGCGTTTGAACATGTTTTCCAGTTCTTTCCAGCAGTCTTCCTTTATTGATGGGGGACTTCAAAATTGGAGTTTGCAGGTGTGTGAAGAAAGGCAAGGAGCTGAAACTTCCTGAAGTAGTGTGTTGGGTTTGAATTTCAGACCAGGAATGGGATGAATGTAGGAGTAGCAGATACTTTAAAACATATCAAACAACTCTCTGGTTTTAGATTATTTTCATAAAAGTGTTAAAAACTGTTTTACTACCTTCATAGCACTGGCATGGACAAGAAATTGATCTGACTGGGCGAAGTCCTGATTTGCCTTACAGAATCAGGTTAAAAGGCTAGCTAAAATGGGGGTCAGCTTTGTGTATCTTTAGGTTAACTTTGTGCTTCAGAAACTTTAACTGAACTGGTACTATTCAATATTGGTAAGAGTGCACACCTTTATTCTCTCAAATTTTTGTTGAAATTTGCTCTCACAAGTCTGGTGTTGGTGCAGATGGGGAAGGAGGAAATGAATGGTGTTTCCAGCCTGAGTTTTATGTTAGAGCAGCAGTTGCCTGGCCCTATCCCTGAATCCCCTTTCCAGATTAAGAATTAATTTTCTCTGGTAATTAGGAATTGAAGGTACTTACTTTTTCTGAGTTGCCATTAATGTTTCATGGTGTTTTTTGTTTCAGATGTTTGTGTCGCGCCTCACAGCTTATTTCAGAAGAAAATGTGTAGCAACAACAGATGAACGTGTGCAAAAGATGAATGAAGTCCTTAATTACATTAAATTCATTAAAATGTATGCCTGGGTCAAACCATTTTCTCAGAATGTTCAAAGTGAGTTCCCACAGTCTGTAAAGGTGTCCTTTGCTGCAGATGCCCCACTGCTTTGTAGCCTGGTGCATCGTGACTTTGTGCTGTAGGTGCTGCTGTACGAGCAGCGTAAGAACACTGCCATCCTTCAGGCTCCTCTGTTGTGCACAGTGGGTTGGACAAACAGACCTGCTTCTAAAATTTCACCTTCTTCTGTAATGATGTTTGTGGCATGACACTAATCTTAAGTTTTTCAGTTTTGTTCCTCTTTTATCATTTAAAAAATCCCTATATTTGTGTGGAGATTAGACCATTATAATTTTCTCCTCTATAATTGCTTTCCTTATGAGAATGTTTATAATGTGATAAACACTCAAGTGTAGAGTTAGGCCTCTTACTCAGTGTTTGTAATGTTATGGTACTGTCTGTTTTGTGTATGTACCCCCTGAAACACAGTTCAAACGTGGTGCCCCTATTTGTATTTCTAGAAATTCGTGAGGAGGAGCGCAAAATCTTGGAGCGTGCAGGCTACTTCCAGAGCATCACTGTGGGAGTGGCTCCCATCGTTGTTGTCATTGCCAGTGT
The DNA here is from genome assembly GCA_013400635.1 of Hypocryptadius cinnamomeus. Classification (NCBI taxonomy): domain Eukaryota; kingdom Metazoa; phylum Chordata; class Aves; order Passeriformes; family Zosteropidae; genus Hypocryptadius; species Hypocryptadius cinnamomeus. The sequence goes on along the minus strand of VYZP01042011.1, from coordinate 56,372 downwards.
GGTGACCTTTTCTGTCCATATGATCCTTGGCTACGACCTTACAGCAGCTCAGGTAAACTGTTGGAAATATTCTTATGCTTTTGCTTCTGTAGCTTTTCTGCTGAGCCATTTCCCGTGTGCCTGTGCCCATGTGGCCAGGCTGTATCCTCGCTCACAGAAGAGAATATCTGATGGCTGTGACAGCAGCAGCAGGTGGAGTCTTGCACAGAAGGCTCTCAGTGCTCTTTTGTCCTGACCTTCCTCAGAACAGGTTTTGGGATGGATGTAAATAAGTCCTCCCGTTTGGATGGGGCACTGGGGATTACTGGATGTTTTTGTTTTGCAGTGTGCTTGGATGCAAATAGCACAAATGTCTAAAAATAGGATTTGAATTTGTACCTTCACTAGTAGGTTAATGCAGAATTTGACCTACAAACGGAACAAGTCTGTCATGGTCTGTTAAAAGCACTAGAGAAGGAGTTGGGTGGATTTGCTGTTTGAGAATATGTTGAATATTTAAATGGTTGTTCTTGGACTTGGCCTTTTCTGTGGTTCTGACTCACTGCTGTGCCATTTCAGCTTTTAGAAGGCTGGAGCTGTTAGAATATTGCATCCAAGTGTGATTATTTTCTTTGTCTCATTTTTAGGCATTCACAGTGGTCACTGTCTTTAACTCAATGACTTTTGCTCTCAAAGTAACTCCGTTCTCAGTGAAGTCTCTGTCCGAGGCCTCTGTTTCTGTTGACAGATTTAAGGTAAGCAGTCATTTGGCCTCAGTTTTCTCTGTAAGTGTGGAGTGTTGTATGTGTTCAGTAGATGCAAAGGGAACACTTGGAAGGTAATATGATTTTAATGGCAGAGAAGTTGTATTTCTTTACACTTAGCATTCTAGATTATTTGATTCTGCAAGAGATACAAATGTAGTGAAGGAATATTAGAAGTTTAAGAATAAAATAATACCAGTGTGAGAAGTAAAATAGTCTGATTCAAAGATTTTATGATTTTGAAGTTGGCCCCAGGAAAAGATAAGAGTGAAGAACTCAGTGGCTCACTGTATAATAATTTTTAACTCCATTTTAAGAACATCTATATGAAAAGACTGCAAGATGTGATGAAATTTTATGCTTTGCTAATAAAGCTTTTTGAAAATATCAGGTGTTAGGTAAGCAGGTTGACAAAGAAACAGTGGGGTTTTATCTGTGGTCATAGAACCCCGAGGTTTTATATTTCCAGACCAGGTTAAGTGACTGAAATTCCTCGATATCAGTAAAATGGAGTTGTGATCTGACAAAACAGATCTATGGCAGAAAATGTAAAACCCTGATAATGAACAGTCTTATCTCCCATCATGGGGACTGAAGGATGAAAACAGTGTGTACTTTATGAACTCATAGGGGAGACCTTTACTTTGTCTTGTCTCTTGAAGATAACAGTGCATTACACATTGTGAAAATTTCCAAAATGGAAAATAGCACTTTCCAAATAGAAACTTTCACAAGCATTGACAGATACATGGATTCTCTGTAATGCATTCGTGAAACAAATGAATTTTCTCTGTGTGAGAAAACCAGGATCTGTAGAGTGATTTTGAGATTCCATTGTTTTTGAGCAATTTTGCTTCATCTTCTGAGTCAGCCTAAAATCAGCCTTGCTTAAATCTAAGGGCACTAAAGGGAATTTTGTGGGAGGGAAGAGAAGGTAAAGGAAATTGAATTTCTCCCAGTTTGCCTATAAATTGTGTAGGAAATGTAACATAAGGTGAGGATACTCTGACATCACAGTAAAAATTTAATTGACGCTTTGGCTCTGTAAATGAGTATGAGCTTTCTTATGAATATGTGATTCAGACATAGCAATTGCAAGAATAAATAAGGCTGGGAATTGAGAAGTTTTAGTCACAAAAAACTACTTGGTTCAAAACAAATTGTGTAAGTGGCAAGCATTTTATCTTGTAATTACAACTGTGTGAAAAATGTCTTCCTAATCTGTTGATTGTAAATACTGATGGATGTGGTGGAAAATGTGATACAGTTGACTGACTATTTCTTGCCAAGCAGCCTGAGATAGATCAGCTACACGTGTACAAGATGACTTTTTCCCAGCAGAAAAGTTGATGGGTAAAGGCTCAAGTTAAAAGCCATTCTGTCTTTTTCCGTAATGATTTGGTGTGCAGGACAAGTCAGTCACTTTGTCCCAAGTGACCTCTCCTCTCCAACCTGTGTGTTCTGCTCATGTGTTTTCAATCTGCAACACAGAGAGCTGCACTTGCAAACAGTGTCAAAGCAAGAAGGCCTGTCACATCACATCCAGAGTATTGCAGCTCTGTGAAAGTTGAGTGTATCCAAGTGCTTCCACCACATCCAGGAATGCCCCAGCCACTTAGCAGACCTGGAGTTAGTTTACACTAATGAGCTACCTTTTGCTCTTCAGCTTCCTCCTACTGTATAGCCTGATGTGTTTTGCTGCGTGAGTGTGCCGTAGGCTTGTCTCCCAGTCTTGATCAGGTGTCTCATCTTTACACCTCTCTCACAACTCCTATCAGAGTTTATTTCTAATGGAAGAGGTTCATATGATAAAGAAAAAGCCAGCCAATCCTCACACCGCGATAGAGGTGAAAAATGCTACCTTGGCTTGGGACTTCTCCCACGCCAGCGTCCAGAGCTCACCAAAGCTGACCCCCAAAGTGAAAAAAGACAAGAAAGTCACCAAGAGCAAGAAAGAGAAAATGAAGCTGCAGAATGAGGGACAGCAAGCTGTGCTGGCAGAGCAGAAGGGCCATCTTCTAGTGGACAGTGATGACCATCACAGCCCTGAAGAGGAGCACAAAATCATCCACCTGGTTAGCCTTCGGCTTCAGAGGACTCTGTACAACATTGACTTGGAGATAGAAAAGGTAAGAAGAAAATGAAAGGAGGAAATCTGAGCTTTTCAAAGGCCTCATTATAGCTGCCCCCTGGAACAGAGCTGTGTGCTGTTTCATTTTGCATGAAATGGAGCATATTGCTTTTGTGCACTCCTGTAATATCCATGGCAACTGCAGTATCCAGGATGCGGTGTCTGATCTTGCTGTAAACAGCTGTGCCATTTTAGCAACTACATCTTTGCAAACAGCCTGTGAAACAAGGGCAGGCTGTATGGCTTCCACATCCAGCTGAGGGGCTTGCAGCTCCTAGGACAGTGTGTGAGCCACTCCTAAGACAGAGTGTGTTATTCATATCCATGAGCTCAGAGAATCTGCAGGGCACCAGGTACCAGTGGGCTGCTGGTGAACAGTGTGTTCCTGCAGTGGTTTGGTAATTTTGCAGTTTCATCTGTATTCTGGATGAGCATTTTAGGTGATTAGGTGTTCCAATGGAGCATAATAGTGCTTTTCATTGAAGAATGTGCCATTTTCTTCCTTGAGAATTTTTGTACAGGTGGATGCAGGTTTTCAAGAATTGTAGAAGCATTTGGAGCTATTGCTCCAAGGTGGGTAAGAGCATGTAAGATGTCAAAGAAAAAGCATTGAACTTAATACATGACATTATCTACACGTACAAAAGCTTTGCAGTCTGGCAGTTGGACATTGTAATAATGGGATCCATATATTTATGGTCCATATATTCATGGTTAAATTGTCCTACGTAGTTATACAAATAGAGGGAGAGTTTAAGCTATTTTAAACAGTAAAGATACCTATGTTTTAAACTCTGGGGGAGAATGCATATAGTTTAAAAAATTGCCTCAAATAGGAGTAGTTACTTGAAAATGTAAAGGCTGGTTTTGTCTCAGAAGTCAAGAAAAAGCTTTGTCTTTCTCTGCTATCAAGAGAAGGCCAGCAATGTGTTCCACAAGTGTCTATATACCTTTCTTGTTCACTTTACATTTTTTACAAAAGGAATAAAAATAGTTTTGATAAATTAATTGTTTAATGTGGATATTAACCCACTTTATTGCAGAGAAATTCTTTGAAGTGACTAAATTCTAGTATTTTCTTGGTACATATTCTCTAGCAAATTGGATCTAATTGGCAAGGAGTTTGACTGGACCCATATATGCTAAATTCTCTTTTCTTTCTGACTTGTCCTCTTTCCTTATCACTCTCAAAAGCGTCTTGGTAAATTCTGTTCAAGCAGGCCTTGGTGCTTTTGGTTTATTGATCCTCTGGGCCTGTATCCCTCGTAAGAAGGAAGCTGATCTTCAAACACCTTTATTTTTACTTGTGGAGTTGATTTCAGTTTTATTTCACTGTGGGATTGCATTCACTCTATACAATTTGAGCATTAAGATGCTGACTCTTGCTTTTTTTGTCTGTTATGTCACTTTAGAGCTGTCATTCATATCCGACTGTCCTCTGAGATACTAAAGGTAGTCTGAATTCTGAAAGGTATGATGGATGTAAGAAATGAGTACCATAATTTTTTTTGCTTTCTTTATAGGGAAAACTTGTTGGAATTTGTGGCAGTGTGGGGAGCGGAAAAACTTCACTTATCTCAGCAATTTTAGGACAGGTGAGAAATCCTGTTTTGAGTATTTCTGCTCTGTCCCATCTCCTATTTCACTTATTTGTACTCTGTAGAATGCAGTGTGTTGTGAGCACGGGGCAGCATGGTCTCACAGCTGGTGTGTAACTGCAGATGACCCTGTTGGAGGGCAGCATCGCAGTGAGCGGGACCTTCGCCTACGTGGCGCAGCAGGCCTGGATCCTCAACGCCACTCTCCGGGACAACATCCTGTTTGGCAAGGAGTATGATGAGGAAAGGTTGGTCCCACTGCTTGCTGATTTTCATGAAAGCTTAGTAATTCTTGGCCCGAGTGTGGGAAGAATTTAATGCAGAGTACACTGCAGATATATAGCTGCTGCCCTTCTGGAGTCTGTCTCTAAGTCTTCTCTGAGTCCCATTTAGGATCCTGCCCCTCTTGCATGTGGCCCTGTGGCTGGTGGCTGTCACTGTGCCTGGCCTTGCTGCTTGCAGTGAGGCTGGCCGCATTCTGGACCTCTGGTTAAAACCAGCAGCTTCTGTGAGCAGCACTAAAGTGGTATTTGCTCTTGCTGTCCTGGCCTTGCCCTCTTCAAACACAACTGCTATGTACTGACATCTTCCATGGGCCCTCTCCACTTGGGGACTCTCCTGTGGCCCCTTAGCCAACTATCCCTGAAAACAAATTGTCTTTATCCTCACAATGCTTTTGAAGTAGGTGATTAATTAGTACCCTCAGCTTTCTCCTGAGACTCCAAGACAGATAATTTGTTTTAGGCTGCTGGAATATCTCCTATTAGTGTAGAAAATGATATACAGCTGTACTAGTTAAATAATTGTGGGGAAAATCAGTGTTCTTAACTATTTATCTACTTGTTCTTCAGATACAATACAGTGCTGAATGGTTGCTGTCTAAGGCCTGACCTGGCCATCCTTCCAAATGGGGACCTGACAGAGGTATGTTTTGCTTATACTAAACTAATTAATAGATGGAGAAAAGAGTTTTGGTTTGGCAGGGTAAACTGGATGAGGGTACCACTCTGGGGTGTATATGAGCCAAGCTCATATGAGAGAATGCATTCTCTTGAGCTGACTTTAGTGGGCCCTGAACTGTTAGGAGTTGTACCCTGTTTATTAGTCAGATGTTGACTGTTTGGGAATTTTTTTATTGTGTTGTAAATTTAGCTGCCTTAACAGGACCTAATTGAACTTGATTTAAAGTAGCTAAGAAAAAAAATGGCTATGTCAATTCATAAAAGGTAAAATAAGCAAAGAAAGTACTACCACATATCAAGCATATTAACCTCAAGTTTGAATGTATAACACATCATGAAGTGGACACTTGAACTTGAATATGTATTAATATAATACATACTTGAATATGTATTAATATAAAATGTTATGGGGCAGTATCTATAAAAATATATAAAAATGAGTATTATGGTCTGCTTTATTCTGGTCATCTATGTTGCATGGTGCTGAAGAAATGAAATGATGGGTGTGTGTCTCTGCAGATTGGTGAACGAGGGGCTAACCTGAGTGGGGGACAGCGTCAGAGAATCAGTCTGGCTCGAGCCCTGTACAGTGACAGGGACATTTACATCCTTGATGACCCCCTTAGTGCCTTAGATGCTCACGTTGGAAATCACATTTTTAACAGTGCAATAAGGAAGCACCTGAAGTCAAAGACTGTCCTTTTCATCACACATCAGCTTCAGGTACTGAATCTCCCATACTTTCTTACTTGGACTTTCTTGAAATGGTTTGTTAATCAGTTGCCTTCATGCTGGAAATTTCTGTGCCCTGACCTGTGACAGGACAACCCTCTGTGTGTAGAATAAGTGGTTTACATTTATAAACTAGGTTTGCAAATGTGCACTGAGCCCAATTTTATTATTTAATACCAGTGCTGCTTGGTGTCTGACTGGGAATGGTAACCCTTGGCTAAAGAAATTTACCAGAGAATAAATGCCTGTTCAAAAATATTTTTGCTAACTTGCTATAAAGCTATTTCATCACAGCAGAAACAGTTCTATTTGGTGGCAGTAAATCAGAATTGATGTACCTGAGATTTTTTTGCTGTCTTCTGTGCATAGAAATATTAGTGCTTAGTCTATCAGTATTTGCAGTGTTTAAGTATCCTGAGTCATGTCTTCCAGAAGAGATTGGTTTTGATAGGACACAAAAACTTTTTATTTGTGTAGTGTGAGTAATCATGGTGCTCTAGTCAGAGGAGGACCTCTGTAAATCAGCTTTCTGTTGTGTGGGCATAGGTGTGCTGTGTGCCAGTGTCTACAAGCTGCTGAGAAAGGTTGTGTGGGAGTGTTTGCTTATTGAACATCGTGATAGAGACTTGTTCTTGCTGCCACTTTCCCCAGTATCTTGTTGACTGTGATGAAGTGATCTTCATGAAAGAAGGCTGCATTACCGAGCGAGGCAGTCATGAGGAGCTGATGAATTTAAATGGGGATTATGCAACTATTTTTAATAGCCTACAGCTGGGAGAAACACCACATATTGAGGTACTTGTTTGTTTTAAAGTGCTCTGAATCTTGACTCTTCTGAGGTGAACCAAGTGATGTTGTTGGAAACGTGGAAAATGGCTTCACACATTTTCATGTGTTGATCTGACCAATAGATTTCCTATAAAATAATCTCTGCTTCATTAGCACTTTGTCACAGTTTGTTTTTAGGGAATGTGTGCTAGAGGGGACTCTGCCAATGAGCTCATGAGTTAATAATGAAAATATTGTAGTGTCTCCTCTGGTGATGCTCAGAGCAGGAAGTTCTTCTCTTACTGTACACTCCACTCCTTAATTTACCTCTGAATTAGTGCAGATCTTCAACAACCTTTGTCTGAAAAAATTCTTACTGGCTTCTTACTATGTTTTCAATGGAGTGTGACTGAGGCACAGCAGGTGTGACACAACTTGTCAAAAGTTAGACATGACAGTATTTTGGAAGCATAATTGAAAATGTTGTGTTTTGGGGGAGTTTGAGGAAAAAAATGTTTTGCTTTGACACGAATTCTGTGAGGAAAAAAGTCTGTAAATGCAAACTTGAATATGTGCTCTAGTATTTCAGTTGGTGGAAAAATTGTAAATTGAGAAAATAACAAGAAGCATTTAGTACAACAACATCTAAATTTCCAGCAATTTAATTTTTCCCAGCCTTCTGCTCTTTGTTCCCTGAAGTTAATCTCTAGAGTAAGGATCTTGGCATTTTGATTTATAATAACTTGTCTAAATTTTGTGTGCATTTTCTCTTAGAAAGAAAAGATTAAAAGTACATCAGCAGTTTATTTATTAAGAGATGAGAGGCTCCTTACTCATGAGACATTTAAAACAAAACATTTCTGAGAAGGAAGCATTATAAGAATTACAGATACAGAAGGAGTTTGGTGACACATTCTCTTGGGAGATATTTGTGAAAGAAGTAAAAGGATATAATGCATTGCTCTGCATATCCTTTGAGGCATGAAGATACTAGTTCTGCCATTTTAAGACTGATATAATGATAGTGAACAAGAGATTCTCCAGTTTTCATGCTTGGCTGACCTTCAATGTTGCTGTAAACATTAGCTCATGGAAAGACCATTAAATTGCATTCCCTATGGGGTAAGAATAAATGGATGATCAGTTGGATTCTCTGTGGTTTGATCTCGTGTAAAGTGTGGGAAGGCAACCCTGAACATGGTTGTAAAGGGTTTCAGTCCATGTAGGCTGACTCTGAACAGGCAGTAACTCCCAGTTATGGAAAGATGGCTGGGTTTAGAACAGTGCTTGTGTGTCACTTTAGTGTTTGGATATTGGATTTCTGGAAGATCACGTTAACCTGACTTTTCTTAAGAAAGCTCTCATGAAATGTCTCTGAGTGCTAGGGTGCTTGGGGAAAAAAGCCTCTTTAAGAAAAGGTGAATTATTTTTACCAGGGATAGGGAGATTATATCTTTCTTGCAGTAGTAGGGATGTCATTCCTCTACCATGTACACTCATAATTTCACTGATCCTGGAAATTACCCTTGCACTCTACCTGTACAGCTTGGTAGTAGTTCAGATTAACAGAGGAGGAAAACTTAATCCACCAGAGTTGGCAATCATCTGTAATAACTGTGAAGTTAATATCCTCCTTGATGTGAATACTGAGCTATTGAAAGCCTTTGTCCTTAGGTGGCAGATAGATAAAAGTTTGTGTTTCGATATGAAAATGTCAAAGCCAACTACTCTGTTTAGTGTCATTGTTTTCCTGCAGATTAATATAAAGAAGAACACAAACAATTCATTGAAAAGGCCCCAGGATAAAAGTACCAAAACAGGGTCTGTGAAGAAGGAGAAAGTTGTAAAGAAGGAAGAAGAGGGTAACTATGTAATCAAATTTCTGGCTGTAATTATTTTGTACTTCAGTAAGCTCAAAACATGTGCTTCAAAGTATACTGTTAATGTACCTCTCAGGTTTTGGAAACTGTCTCAATTCTAATCACTTAGTGTGGTTGATAGGAGACAGGCAGCAGGCAAAGAACACTCATTAATTCATTAAATATGGGTGCCTGTACAATGTTTTTAAGTTCAGTTAGATGCCATTAGCACAAAGGAGCTGGTACTGCCTTGTCTCCCATACCACCTCTCCCTCCTGTCCTAAGAGGGCCATGTGTACAGCTTGGCACTCAGTCCTGGGCAGGACATGGCATTTATGGATGAAGGGAAGGTCCGACCTCTGTAGTTCTGTTTAATGTTAGCTTTGAACTTCAGGGTTTAAAAAGCAATAGTGAGGCTGATCCCAGCCTAACATTTAAGTCTGTGCTGATGAGGCTTTTTCAGCTGTACCATAACTTAAATGATTCTGCAGAAGAAATGTGACTTCTTGATAAACTGTTTGAACCACTGAGTTCTAAGCATGAAGTGTGTGTTTCTGAAAGTGCTCTGCACAGTTTGAAAGACTAATTTTGTGAGTGTTCACAAATTTATAGGAGTCTCATGGAAGAGCTTTCCTCATTTCCTCCTCATCTTCTGTTGTTTCCCAGGCCAGTTGGTCCAATTGGAAGAGAAAGGCAAAGGCTCTGTGCCCTGGTCTGTTTATGGTGTCTACATTCAGGCAGCTGGAGGCCCCTTTGCATTTCTCATCATCATGGCACTGTTTGTGCTGAATGTGGGCAGCACAGCTTTTAGCAACTGGTGGCTGAGTTTCTGGATCAAGCAAGGCAGTGGAGTAAGTTCAATAGCTTTTCTACTCTTGTGTCTAATGGGCTGGGGGTTTGCTCTGCTAGACTAATCCCAAGCAGTCCTGCGAGACCAAATGGTGCTTCCTAATTTAAATTAAGTTGTAAGGCTCCCCAGGAGGTGCTCTCACTAGGGAGTTCATCTCCAAGAATAAGAAAGCTCCAGTAATAAGAAAGATATAATAACTTATGTGGTTTAATGCTGCCCTCTTGTTCCTTTTCGTGGTTAGTCTAAGAAAAGGAAGTGAAAATACGAAAGGAGCCAACAAGCTAATTTTAGTATTGTGATTTGTTTAAATGTGATGTTATACCTAACAGGAAAATTTTTGTTAAAATATGGCTTTGAGTCAAATGCCTTTTGGAAATTGCTTTGAAGATTCTGATGACCTGGAATGCTTTGGGCTTTTTCCCACTCTAAGGGCTTTGATTGCAAGTCTCGTTGCATTTAAAAATCCTAATATAACTGCAAGAGTTTTTTGTGGGGACACAGAGAGTAAGGTACTTATCTCAGAGATGAAATAATGAAGTGCAGATGGCTAACAATATTAGAATCAGCAATGAGGTCCTTAAACATACTTAAAGACCAAGAATAAAAGTGAGAATGAGAATGTGTAGCAGTGTGACCGTAAAGAATTTATTGTGTAGTGGCAGAAATAAGTGTTTGATAAAGATCTATCCAAGGTGAATATGGCTGTGTGGTGGTATCCAGGTATCTGACATTGTTCAGAAGAACACAAGAAATAAGCATGAAATGAGAGATTAGGGATCAAATTAAATAGGCATTATGGTAGTATTTTGAAAGATATTGTAGGAAAAATATCAAGGGCTACAAATCTACAAGTCAAGCATCTCTGCCAGGGAAAAGCTTAACGTATTCAATGGTCACTGAAGTACTTCAAAGAAGAAATATCAAATATAGTGGGAGAAGAGACAAGGCAGTTAAATTCTACCACATGTAATATATACATGTTTCATCCTTGTCTTAACTAACCTCTGAAACCTTAAATTTCCTGCAGAACACCACAGTGACTTTGGGAAATGAGACTGTCATAAGCAACAGTATGAAAGATAACCCTCACATGCATTATTATGCTGGCATCTATGCACTGTCTATGGCAGTTATGTTGATCCTGAAAGCTGTTCGTGGGGTGGTGTTTGTAAAGGTATGTGCCAGTGCTGGTGTTTGCCTCCCCCCTACTCCTGCTTCTGCAAATTGCTGTCTCTGTGGTTCTTTTGGTCATCTCCCAAGAGAGACTTTTGAACCAGAGTCAGTCATGGATTGCAATGTTTCCATAGCCAGCTCTTGAGGCTGCATCATGTTTCTCCTGAGCTCCTGGTCAAATTAATAGCTTCCTTCACTGGTTGGAAGCAGTAAAATCCTCTTATGGTTGGAGAGAAATGGAGTAGAATATTTGGGTGACAAGAAGGTAAACACTGCTTTACAACCCTGCAATGTTTTCTTCATTGTCAGGGAACTCTCAGAGCATCCTCAAGGCTCCATGACGAGCTCTTCCGACGGATTCTGCGTAGCCCCATGAAGTTCTTTGACACTACACCCACTGGGAGGATCCTCAACAGGTTTTCCAAAGACATGGATGAAGGTATCTCTCACTGTGTGCCCTGTAAATCCCACATTCAGACCTCCCAGTTAGGTCCTGAATGCTCTCCAGTCTGTTGCTGTTGGGGTGATTGTACCCTATGTCTGTTGCCAAATGTGCACTTGCAATAAACAAAGCAGGAATTGGGATATACCTGGGTTATGATTCTAAAAGGCAGCTGATAGCTCAGGTCTGAGCATCCACTTATGAAGAAGGAAATGTGCTGCTGCTGTTGTACCTTCAGGCTGCACATGGGCTCTCAGCAGTTAATGCAGGAGCAACTTAAAACATTAGAGTGAAGCTGATGTGCAGCAGAGGTGGTAATTAGGCCAGAGTTACATCAGTGCCATTTCTGCAAATGGGAAGAATTAGACTGCCAGTAACTCAGAAGGTAAAAACATCCAAATGAAAATGTACATTTTTAATTTGAATAAGCTAAGATAAAACCCTGTGTTTGTTACTGAGGTACAGCTGAACTGAGTTGATTTCCATGGTTTTAGTTTTCTGTACTCAAGATCTTCCTCTTTTCCTTCCATTTCCCCAGTTGATGTTCGTTTGCCGTTTCAAGCGGAAATGTTCATCCAGAACGTCATCCTTGTGTTCTTCTGCGTGGGGGTGATTTCTGGGGTTTTCCCCTGGTTCCTGGTGGCAGTGGGGCCCCTCATTGTCCTGTTCACAGTTCTGCATGTTGTGTCTAGGTAAGTGCACCAGCTGCTTTGGCTGAACAGATACTTTTACCTTCAAGTACAACATAGTGGTTGGCATATGGTGGTTCTGCATGAAACTCAAAGTTCTTCTTTCCTTCCAGAGTCTTTATTCGAGAGCTCAAGCGTCTGGACAACATCACACAGTCTCCATTCTTGTCTCACATTACATCTAGCATCCAGGGTCTCTCCACAATCCATGCCTACCACAAAGGACAGGAGTTTCTCCACAGGTCAGTGAAGATATCCATCTGGGAATGGTGGAGCACAAAGCTGAATGCAACAGCTTCTGGCATTCAGAAGGATTTATTACTGGAGTCTGATGGATCATTGGTTCTATGACTGAAAGTTACTTTTCTGGGGAAAAAAATTGGGAGAACAGAAGGAAAGGTAAGGGAAAACTGGGAAGAGTAGTGGTGGGGAAAGTTTGCAAACCCTCCCATCATGTTTTGGTTTGAAACTTGGTCAGTGATGAGTCTTCCCACCCTGAATCCTGATACTGGAACAGGAGTTTAAGTAGGTCTGATATTTGTAGAACATCAGGCTCATGGGGTCTACTAACCTTTGCTGTGTTTGTTTCAGGTACCAGGAGCTGCTGGATGACAACCAGGCCCCGTTTTACCTGTTCAGCTGCGCGATGCGCTGGCTGGCCGTGCGCCTGGACATCATCAGCATTGCTCTGATCACAACCACTGGCCTTATGATTGTCCTGATGCATGGCCAGATCCCTCCTGCCTATGCTGGGCTGGCCATCTCCTATGCTGTGCAGGTGAGTGTGACCACATACTGTAATGCTTAATTTCTCTTTTAATGTAGATCTTGCTAATGAGCAAACAGCGCTGGCTCAGGGGAGCTGCGGGGCTCTGAGCACTCGTGTTGGAGCTGCTGTTTGGCCTGTTCTGCCTCCTTGTGGCGCCGAGGGGAAATTAAAGAGTTTAGACACCTCATACTTAAAGCTGTTGCTCTTGGAAAAAGTTTCTAATCTGCTGGTTTCTCAAGGGATTCATAAATTATGGTGATTTTAAAATGATCTATTTAATTAACTGGCCTTGAAGATTTTAGTTATATGGTGCCTGATGTCAAGTATATCAAATATCATAGAATTCTTTTGGTTGGAAAACAGCAGTAAAGGTTATTGAGTCCAACTATTACCTCAGCAATGCCACTAAACCATGTCCTCATGTGCCACATCTACACAACTTATGAATACCTCCAGGGATGATGACTCCACCACTCCCCTGGGTAGTCTCAGAGCTTGGCAACTCTTTTAGTAAAGAAATGCTCCTAGGATCCAATCAAAACCTCCTCTGGCACAAATTGAAGTTGTTTCCTCTTGTCCTATTGCTTGTTAAGTGGGAGAAGAGAGCAAACCCCACCTGGCTACACCCTCCTTTCAGGGAGTTGTAGAGAGTTATAAGATCCCCTGAGCCTCCTCTTCTCCAGGCTGAGCCCCCCCCACCTCCCTCAGCTGTTCCTCACAGGACTCCAGACCCTTCCCTAGCTCTGTTGCCCTTCTCTGGACATGCCCCAGCACCTCAATGTCTGTGCTGAGTGAGGGGCACAAAACTGAACACAGGGTTCAAGGTGTGACCTCACCAGTCCCAAGTACAGTCACTGCCCTGCTCCTCCTGGCCACATTAATCTCTTAATTCAATAACAAGTCACTAAAAATCTGTGTTCTTTCACCTCTTCAGTTAACAGGGTTATTCCAGTTTACAGTCAGACTGGCTTCAGAGACAGAAGCTCGTTTCACCTCAGTGGAGAGGATTGACCACTATATCAAGGTAGGACTGCATTCAACTGCCTGTTGTGAAGTTTTGTGTTTGTTACGTTGCTGGCCTCAGCCATAGTCTGCCCTAGTACAGAATGTACATTCCTGATCTTGGAAAGGCACTAAAGCCTGTGCTGTAACACTGCAGAGTGAGTTTGTTTTGTGAAGCACATGTATCAGCACTGGGGGGCTGAATGGTCCCAGAGCTGGTAGGTAACTAAACTTAGAGGCATTGCTGTGTTTATGTAAGCTATTGGAAGTTTGCTGACACCCACAGTAAAGAGTGGAGTGTGTGAAAGGGGTAACTTGGGGATTCAACACATTATTTTACAGCAAAAGGGTGGTGTTCTGGCATCCTTCATTCCAAACCTAATGGAATTCTTTCATTTAAACACAGATAACTGTTTGTTACTGTATCTACAAGTAATTCCACTTCAGCCTAATAAGCCTACTTTTCCACAGCTGTCTTATGTAACATATTTCTGCATGCTTGGAAAGTCAAGGGAATGCTCTTACTGCAAACATGAGAAATGTGTTCAGCTGAACATGACAAATGTGCCAGGCTAAATGCTTAGCAAGCTGCTCTGATTATCTGTAACCCTTTCTTTGTAACTGGGATTTGTGTGTACTGGGCATATGTCAGTGGGGAAAGTGTAGCCAGGAGAAAGCCTGGTGTGTGAGGTGAAAGGCTTTTCCATTTAATGTTTCCTGTGACTCAGAGGGAGATACATTTATTTATTTGGTAAATCTATTTAACACATTTTGTAGGGCTATTTAGTAGTTTGTTTGTAGCTTTTTTTTAAATGTGTGGATTTAATCCACAGGTTAAAAAACAGAAGGAAAAAAAGCCCCAAACCTGTCCACTCCCCTAGTTAAATAAATCCTTTGAAGGCATCAAAGTAGAAAATTTCTGCTTATGGAAGACTTGGTGACCACACAAGTTGACAGCTGTGCCAAATATTGTATCTCTCACTGGGATGAGATGGATTTATCAGGCCCTTAGTGGCAAAACCTACAGTTGTAGGCTGTTTTGGGTTTTTTAAAAGTTATGTCTCTCATTCTATATCACTATCAAGCAACACTATCTGTGATTTTTAAAAAATTTTGATCTCTAGACAGCCATTTATGAAACTGTAAAACTAGTTTGAAGCTGAACTGAAGGGTGGGTGGCCAGTGAAACACCATTCAGGTCCTGGGTCTTACCAAGGCCAGGCTTGGCTTTTTTCAGTGGGGGCTCCAGGCTGCTGTTTTGAGCACCAAGCTGAAAGAATTGAAGCACTATCATAGCAGATGGCTGTTTTTCTCTCAAACCCCTGGTGTACAATTAATCTGCCTCTACCTAGATGTTGCAGATGTCCACAACTGCCATCCCTGTGGGATTTCTCTATGGTCAGTGTAGGAAATGAGTGTCTCTAGAGGACAATTTATTACCTGTTCCAAGTATTTATATTAGAATGAGAAAAATCACACTCCAGAAATGCTGTTTTATAGCATTTGTAGAGATCTCTCTTTGTGGAGACATAAAGGAGTTGTCATGGCCTGGTTCAGTTACATGAGGTGAATCCCATGATGGGATTGCTGCCATTCTTTGAGGGTGCTTCTGCCAAGTGTGGGAAAGTGACCTTGACTTCACTGTAAACATGCTATAAAGCCTTGTCTTTGGCTTCCAGAGGTTCTGCTTTTCTGTTTAATCCATGAACTGCTCAATAAGGGACAGAGTGAAATAGCAAAAGTGAGCAGGCTGGAAGGGACTGACTCAGTGATTCAGTAGGACAGTGGAACATGAGGAGGAGAAGAAAGAGGGTGGCATTTAATGTGTTACTTGGACATTCCCTTCTGTGTCAAAATCAACAGTGGTGACCCTGGCATGGCATAGCAAATGAGGCATAGAAATGCACCAGATTTTGCATCCAGTCTTTGGAGTGCTAAGAAGCTCAGTAGGATTGTGCTGATAAATAATAGGCCTAAAGTACATTTTGAATTCCATTGATGAAAACCACTGTTGTATAGAAGGACTGATGTCATTACTGAGGCACCAGGAGGGGAATTAACAGTGTGGTCAGTGTAATACAGCAAACTTCTGGACCACTCTGCCCACATCCAGCCAAACAACTCATCATGAAACTGCCATAAATGATCTGGGCTGAGTCTGCAGGGAAGAACTGCTGAAAGCTGCAGCTGATAATCTTCCTTTGGTGCTTTGTTTACTGGAAACTGAACTTCTGTATTTTTGTTAAAAGACACTTTCCCTGGAAGCTCCTGCTCGAATTAAGAACAAAACTCCTCCTCTGGACTGGCCACAGGAAGGTGAAGTTGTTTTTGAAAATGCAGAGATGCGGTACCGAGAGAACCTCCCTCTAGTACTTAAAAAAGTGTCCTTTACCATCAAACCGAAGGAGAAGATTGGCATTGTGGGGAGGACAGGCTCAGGTAAGGAAAAACACTAAGCAGACTTAAACTATTACTTTTACAGAATAGATTGGGGTGGTCATATTGGTTCTCCTGTGTTTGACTAAGTTGGTTGCACAGGAGGGGTTGAGCATTCTGTCAGTGGAGGTTTCCATTCGTGTCTGTACATAAACAAGATCCCTGTGAACAATAGTGAAAGCAAGTTTCCATTTACAGCACAGACATATCCTACTATGTTTGAGCCAGTATATTGATTGTATTTAACTCCCCAAACCACTGACCAGCACAGATTGGTGCCTACAATGTGCTCGTTGCAGCTTGTCTCTTGAAGGATTCTGTACTGATGCTGCAGGCAGGTTTGGCTCTGAGCCATCTCAGAACTATGTAATGTGAAGAATCTGAACCCCTGTTTGTGAGATGACTTAAATCAACCTCAAAATGAGTTTCTAAATAAGTAATTTATATTGTTTTCTTGGGTTTTCATGGCAGGCTTCTGGCAGTGGGGTTGGGGCAGCACTCCAGGCATGACTTCTTTGAGGAGAGATTAGGAGCTGGCCCTACAATTGCTCAGAAGTTTAAATGCTGAACCTCAGAACTTACCAGAGCATTGCTTGCCAGGACTTTTTGGTATTTTAAAACTTTTCTTAGATGTGGACAGCTTTTAAAATGCTTTCTCATCTGAAAACTGTTATGATTCTGTAGAAACACCAGTCATGTTTTTCCTGTCTCATTTTTAGGGAAGTCTTCCCTTGGAATGGCACTCTTTCGTCTCGTTGAACTGTCTGGAGGCTGCATTAAAATTGATGGAGTGAAAATAAATGACATTGGCTTGGCAGATCTTAGGAGCAAACTCTCCATAATCCCTCAGGAACCTGTGCTGTTCAGTGGCACTGTGAGGTTAGTGAGGCCATAAGAAGGCAAGAAGGGACTGAGCAGTCTTCCTGCTTATACCTGAAATGCAATAGGTGCCTGGTGAGGTGGTAGCTCTCAGGCATCCTAGCTTCTGTTCTGGTTTTGAAACAAAAAAAAACCCCACAGATGAATGATTTCAGCTGGCCCAGTGCAGCACTGGGTGTGATCATCCTGTATGAAAGTCTTGCTTCCCTTTATATGTAGTTAAAGTTTAGTATCTTTGTCTTCCATCTCTACTCTTGTGTTTTGGCTCTTCTAACCTCAGTGTGCTGGGAGCATCTGATTTCCCTGGCAAGGAAACTGTTAGTGGAAGGCCAGATGGGAATCACCTGTCTGGATGAATTAGCACACTGTTGGTTTGCCATTCATTGCTGAGTTAAAATTCTGCTTGTTTTCTGCTTCCCCTTCCAGATCAAACTTGGATCCTTTCAATCAGTACAGTGAGGAACAAATCTGGGCTGCTTTGGAAAGGACTCACATGAAGGAGTGTGTAAGTGTTATGTGCCCTGGGAGATGGATGTTTGCCTTTGACTTTCAAAGCAGCATAATCTGTTAGTAGCTGCTTTAGAGGTCTTAATCTAAGCTTTCTCTCTACATTTCCCCCTTGTTCCCTATGCTTTATTGGACCAATTTTTTTCTTTTTTTCCCATGATTTTATCACACTGATATCTTTGGATAGCAGAATTCTGCTTCACCACAGGGATTCTTATGGTGTTAAAACATTTGAAGTGATATTTTTCTGTATCTGGCTGAGGTGTGCATTCTATATTTCCATTTGTGATTGTACATGTCACATGTGCAAATTTATACTGAACTTGAAACCTGCCCTTTTAAGGTCCTCTGCAGTAAGTCTTGCTGCCATGACATTTCCAGTTCTTTTTCATGTAAGTCATATGGCAGGTATGGCTGCAGGAATTCTTGCAGGGACTAGAGTCACTCTCTTCTCCTGGTGACAAAGATTGTCAGGAGATCTGTTTGTATGATTTTGTGCAGTGCTCTAAGATTTTTGCCTCTTCTTTCCCACACAGGTTGCACAGCTGCCTATGAAACTTGATTCAGAAGTGATGGAAAATGGGGAGAACTTTTCTGTTGGAGAGAGACAGTTACTGTGTATAGCTAGAGCTCTGCTGCGTCGTTGCAAGGTGAGCACAGCAGGGAGAGAAATAGCTAGAGATACCAGAATTATAGGGTTAAATAAGTCTTTTTTTCTGCTGAATTATTTCTGTCAGAGGAATCACACCAATGATTATTGCAACCCAGAGAGGTGTAAGGTTAAAACAAACAGGAAGGTATCTGTAGCCAGCTCCTGCAGTGTCCTGCTATTGGAAAGGCATTGCTTGTAAGTGCTAACAATAGTGTGTCAGACAATCATTTCTTCAGTGTGCTCTTACTGGGGAGCATCAGATTCTTCCCTTCTTCCACCTTTTGTGAATATGAGCCAAGTGTTTTTCTTCTACATGGTGCTCCACTAAAATGTGGTCTCCAAGTGGAATTTGGGACCATGATATGCCAGCCAAGTGAAAGACTACGCAGAAATGGAAAACAAACAATAATTACAGCGAGAAAGGACTTTTAGATTGAAACTGATCAGGATTCTGATTTTAGCAACCTTTTTTTCAGAAATGTGACATATCATAGTATTTTAAAGTTCACTCTGCATCTGTTTTTAAAGTCAGGCTACTCAGTAGAAGTTACTGCTGTCTCTGCAGTACCTGCACAAAGCATGTCCAGTTCAGCTTTGACAAGTCCAAATCAGTTTGTCTGAGGGGAAGAGACTTTTTACCCAGTGTAAGAAAGCTATTAAGCCTAGTCAGTATTGACTCATTCCAGGAGGAATGTCACCCCCGGGGATGTGTCAAATTAATTTGCTGGGAAAAATTGTGTTTGAGATTAATCTATGGAATATAAAATTGAAAGTAGTGGGAACTTGAGGCCCAGGTCATAACCCACATGTAGCTCTAGGATGTGACAATAAAATGTAAGTGTCATTTGTAGGCTTTGTTGAAGGCAATTACATAGAGGAAACTGAAAGGGTACTTGTAAAACCTGCATTTGTGCCCACAACTCTGTGAGGATTGCCAGTTGTGACACCACTTGGCTGTGGCCCTTCTGCCCACTCTGTATGTATTTTTATATTCAGGGAGGGAAGGTGTGACCATGGGTAACAGCCAGGATTTTGTACTGCTTTCAGATATTGATCCTGGATGAAGCAACAGCTGCTATGGACACAGAGACAGACTTACTGATCCAGGAGACCATCAGAGAGGCGTTTGCAGACTGCACTATGTTAACAATCGCTCATCGCCTGCACACGGTCCTGGGCTGTGATCGGATCATGGTGCTAACACAGGGACAGGTGAGCAGGGAGGCGCCTCTGCCTCTGGTCTGCTGGAGCCACGTGTGCAGACTGAGCTGAGGGAACAGCTGCACTGCAGGGTAGAAAATCCTCTGTGTTCATTCATATCCTTGGTAACAATAGTCCAGTAGAATCAGTTGCTGCCTGTGACGAGATCAAAGATGGCAAAATTTTTTTTCACACCCGGAAAGTACTATAGAATAAGTCTGTCTTTAAAAATCTCTTTGAGGCTTCCTTTGTAGGTTAATTCTGAGATGGGTAATAACATGAACATCTCTGCTGGGGCTCAGTGGCAGTTTTCCATTACTTTCATAAAGCCTTGTGCCATCAAGCACACCTATGGCAGATACTTTACCTATTCTTCAGGCTTCCATTTGGGAGTCATAAACAGTTAAATGCAAGAAGATTGGGCAAGGCTCTTAAAGGTAGGGAAGGCAAAAGCCCGTAGCATCTGCCTCTGCCAGAACCACCAGAGGTTGCTTCCTCTGGGCTAGTTGCAGTTTTTGAGCCAGTTTGAAGCATTCTAGGTTACAGTATCCCTAAATGCAGGTACTTTCACTGCCTGGTGTCTCACCTAAAGATGAATGCTGTGTTTTCCACTCTTTACCATCACATCACAAGTCCAAAGGGTGGAAGTCAATTCTCTGCTGAATTTTACTGACATACTTTACCTGCTTTGTTTGGTTTCAGGTAGTGGAATTCGACACCCCGACTGCCCTTCTGGCCAATGAGAACTCGCGCTTCTATGCTATGTTTGCTGCTGCGGAGAACAAGGTTGCTGTCAAGGGCTGAAATTCAGGGCAAAGTCACTTTAATTTTGGAGAGCTATGCTCCCTGCCTGTGGCAGGCCAGCTCTTCCTCCTCCTCGCAGATTATTGTCTTTTCATCTTTTAATTTTTAGCACAATGTGTCAAGCCAGAGTTTTTAAAACCATGTCAGAAGAACTCATGTTTTTATTATTGTATTTATTCCATACTACTAATTTTTTGTTATTAAATGCACTCTACAAATGGCTCAGGGAGCCATAGTTATAAATGTATCAGAGGCCTATAATGAAGCTTTATACATGTAGCTATATCTATACATAATTCTGTATATAGCCTATATTTACAGTGGAAATGTAAGCTGTTTATTTTATATTAAAATAAGCACTGTATTAATAACAGTGCATATTCTTTTCTATCATTTTTGTACAGTTTATGGTACCAGAGATCTGGCTTTATCGGACTGTATCAGACAATGTTTTGTCTTTTACAGTTCGTCTTTTCCTCGTGCCGGGTTTTCTGCGTGTCTGAGTGGAAGTGAAGCTTTGCAATAGTGTCCTTTATTGTCACATCTTTGTCTAGCGCAGCAGAGAAGAGCTCTGTGGTGTAACTATTGCATTGTAATTTATCAGAGCTATTTGGGGCATTGCTAATGCTCACCACGGCAGCGGCTGCTGCTTCCCATGATGCTTTTCCAAAGCAGGGTTTTTAGTGATCTGAATGGAGAACCACTCCTGGGTCACATTAAGGCCTTGTATTTTCTCAGTGTCCTGACACAGTATTTCTTACTGTATCAGCAGAGTTTATTTTAATGCAAGCAAGCCCAAGCTCTTCCTGCTTCGCTGATCTAACACAACCAAAATCTTACTGTTTGTGGAATGATCTGTAACAAATTAATCATAAGGTTCAAATTGTACCCTATATGCTGGCAGGAAAGCCTTTTCAGAGTTGCTTCAGCTGACTGACTCTTTATCTTGAAGCTGCTAACACTCCTCAGAGGTTTAGGTTGGCTTTCACTGGTATGGGTAACACTAACTCTTTGTTCTGCTCACTTAAACTAAGATTAATCAATATTTCCTGTTTCTTTCTTGCACACTTGTTAAGGAAGCAGTCCTCGACCCCACATCTTCTGGAACCTTAAAGGGGTTCCTGTTGATCAGGATGTAACACTGGTGTAGGACATGGTTTTCTTACTGTAAATGACCTACCTCAGGTTACTGGGTCCTGCGTAGTGCGTTGCCATGATCACTGTACACCATCCCTGTTTTTTGGGACCTGTGGCCCAGGGGACACAGTCGTTCCTGTGATAGCCGTGACTTATTGAATGGTCAGCGTTGCATGTCTTTGTCAACTTGGACATTTTGTAGCCTTAGCATGTTTGCAAAATGTCTCATTGAGGCAGAAATCTGAAAAGTAAATAAAACTATTTTGGGTTTTGTAAATTTTATTGGCTTAAGTGGTTTGTTTTGGGCACATAAAGAACTTTGCACCTTTTTGAGCCCTGGGGAGCAGGTTTGCAGGCTTTTGTGGTTTTTTTGTTTTCCTCTTGTCATGCATCATGGTCTGGTCTTTCTTCCTTCAGAGTAAAGGTGTTTCTTTAAAAGTGTAGTGGGTGATTTTTGTGCCCTCCAGCATGGGGGTAGCTTGCAATACATGTATGTTGAGTAGTACAGGGAGTAATAATTTATAGTGCAAGTATTCAAGCCAAGTAGAAGGGCTGAGGTCAGGTGGAAGATCTTCTTAGGCTCAGATTTTCCATTTTCTTTACCCGGAAGCACTATTGTTTATAGAGTGACATGACTGCAAAGTCACAGAAAGAAGCATTTCTACCTACCAGTACCACAGGCAAATTGTGGTATTAACAGAGCTTGCACTGTAGCTTGATGTAGCCCAAAGCATTGTTGTGATTGTTCTTAACTCTTGTCCAAAGCAAGAATTAACTAGCACAGACCTTACCCTGCTCACAGGTGTGGAGTTTAGCCCATGGGCTTCAATATTTCCCTTGAAGGAAATGGGCTAATGTACCTGGTTCTGTGTGCTGCTGGGGTCAGTGTGTGGCTTCACTTTGCAGCTAAGGCTGAGCTAATGGCAGTCTAGGCAAAAGGGGAGTCATCCTGATCTTATCCTCCTTCTTCTTCCAGGCTGGGACTTCCTCTTCCCTTCCCGAGGCCAGCAGTGGCTCTTGTGTGGTCCAGTTCAGAAAGCTAAGTTGCAGAAAGCAGGAATGCTGTACCAAGGAGGAGACAGGAAGGCACCACCCACAGGAAGGGAGGTGAAGTGGGGCTGATCTTTTCAGTAGGTGCTGGCTGTAACAGTAGCATAGGTGTGAGAGGGAACTGCACGGTGTTCGCTGCCCCAAACTGCTGCTTCCCAGTTACACTCTCCTTAAGAGCTGAATCTTTGCTGCGCTTTGGCCAGCTGAAACAGCTCAGAAAGGTGTCAAACAAGGGTCTGTGATGGAGCAGGTGAACAGTCACCTGTGAATAGCAGGGATTAGCTCAACCATTTTGTTAACCCTTGGCTGCAACACTGTTACTTTGGAATTAAAGACGGAGACTGACAGAAGGAAATGTTCTTTCTGTTGTGATCACTTCTGCGCTTCATTTGGCACTTGTCTCACAGGTGTACTGAAGTATTGCTGCTCACAGGGGCAGCTGTGATTTTTTTACTGACTTTCATCCTGAACCACAGGAGCAAGCTGAGGCCTGGCCAAGGGCCTTGTCACTGAAGTGGAAGGAAGAAACATTAATATTTACAAATCTGTCTGAAATATCTGTATTGTTGGAGCATTCTGCAAGAGTTTGATGATTGGAATGTTCAGGAGTTGGATTCTGCTTTAGAATTTACAGTATGATATACAGAGAAGACTTCATCCTATGAGGAATAAGACACTGGGATTGGGACAGAGACTTTCTTTAAAGAGATCCTACCCAAAATAGCATGGAGATAGCACATGCTTCTGTTCTGGTTTAATATCAGCTGGCAACCAAACCCCACACAGTCCTGTGGGATGGGGGAGAGAATTGAAAGGGTGAGAGCTAGAAAACTTGAGAGTTGTGATCAAGACAGTTAAATAGGGAAAGCAGAAGCTACAAAAGCAAAGCATTCATTCCCCACTTCCCATGGGCAGCTATCTCCACGGAAGCAGGGCTCCATTGTGTGTAATGGTGACTTGGGGAAAACAAGCACCATCGTTGAATTTCCCCTCCTTTCTCTCCAGCTTTTTTAATGCCATATGGTCTGGAATATCTCTGTGGTCAGTTGATTTAGCTGTCCCTGCTGTGTCCACTCCCATCTCCTTGAGCACCCTCAGCCTCCTTGCTGGTCAGATGGGGAACAGAAATGTTCTTGGCTCTGTGCAAGCCCCGATCAGCAAGAGCTACACAACATCCCTGAATTATCAACACTGTTTTCAGCACCAACCCCAAACACAGCCTGATACCAGCTACTGTGAAGAAAATTTACTCTAGCCCAGCCAAAATCAGCATATCTTACAGCAAAGGCTGTGGCCCAAGACAAGCAGGTGTGCAAAAGGAGGGAGATTTGTCTGGGATAACTGGTTACTGTATTGTTCTCTGGAATTTTCATTACATCAGTTTTGCTTATTCTGTCCAAACACTGTGAGTGCAGCTGATCCTGATTCATTATCAAAAGCTTAGAGCCTCTTCAAGAGAATGTGTTATTCCTCATCTTATCTGTCTGATGGGTGGACACACTGCACTTGGTTGGGACTTCAACCAAAGCACAGGTAGGATTCTTCTAAAATTACTGCAGAGTTAACATGCAGTTAGATTGGTGAAATCAGGCCCTAAAGTTGTCCTGGCTTGAACACCTGAGAACATTTCACCCTTATTGTGGTGGAGGTTGTGCAGAGTCAGATCCTGAAGTTGCTGGGGCTGTGCTTTGCCCACCACCTGTAGATGAAAGCCATGTCAAACAGGCTTAGTGCATCACTGGAAACAAAATTGGACAGAGCTGAATTTTTCAAAAGGCAACTGGTATGAGTGTGAGAAGGTGTCAGAAGGATAAAAGCAGGACATTTGATTTACTAAGGAGGATGTGGACAGCAAAAATGTCAGGACAAAATGTTTTTCTTAGTTACACGGGGATTTATTGTAAGGGCAAAATTTCTTTTTGAAGGTGCTTGAAAAGAATACTGAGAAAGTGCAGGGTGCTGTATGCAGCAACCAAAGAGCCTGAGTGCTATCTTATTTTTTACTGCAACTATAGCATGTGTTTTACTATATATAAGTGATTACACAAAGGTTTTCTTTAGCTTCGGGTCGGTGGAGGGTGATATTGTGATTTGTTTAACCCTTGGTTGGGCCAGTAACTGCAGCCACAATGTGCTGAGGCCATAGTTTGTGCCTCTGGTGTGATGATACAGTGGAAACTGAGCTGGAATTTGGTGCAGATGCTGCAGTTGTTAGTGTAAGGCATGAGAGGCTTTCAGAATGTGCCACTATGGATTCATTAAAGCCACAACCATGTGAGAAATGTTCCTGTCTTGTCCAAAATATGTGCCTTGGAGCCTCATCAGGCAGTGAGGTAGGCAAAGCATAACAGTGAAAATTAGAATGAAAATAACTTACAGAAGTGTCATTACATGGGGCAGAGACTGCAATTCTCTTGGGCTGGTGGGAGTGCAAATCACAGTTACTTGCACAAGCCTCCTTCCTTCCGGCTTGCTGACTCCTGCTGTTGCCACGCAGAGAAGCAAGTGCTTGTACAAAGCTGATAACGTTGTGATTTCTGCCCTTTCCCATTTAGGAAGGCAGCAGTAGAGGGTGTGTGATTGATTACGCCGAGTTCTAGGGAAGAGTAAAATACATTTAGTCTGACCCGGGCTCTGGGGCCAGCTTGCAGGGAGAGTTGGAGGCAGGAAACTACGGGCAACGCAGCTGGGAGAAAAGAGCTTAAAAAAACGGGTGTAGGGGGAGTGCAGGGAGAAGAGAGGCTGTTTAGGGTTAGCTGTGAGCTCGATGTGGGGGTGTGACCAGGAGGAGTGAGGAAGCCAAACTAGTTACCGGTGGGATGAGGGTGCAAGAATCAGCCCCGCTGGGAGCCTGGGGCGGAGGGTTTGGGGGTGTTTGCCGTGGAGCTGGGGCGGGGGACGGTGAAAGTGCGGCATTCAGGGGGATAGAGCTGGCTCTGAGGGCACAGGACTCAGCCGAGCGGGGTGTTGTGGCCGTCCCCAGAGCAGGAGTGCTGGGATCGGTGTGTCCGGGCGGGGCACCGGGGCTGGCCTTTGGGCAGAGGAGGGAAGCTCTGTGTGGGCCGGTTAAAGCTGCCCTGTGAAAGGGGCTGGGCGGAGCCGCGGCCGCGCGGGGCGGGCGGTACGAGCGGATACCCTCGCCTGTGAGTGAGGGAATGCACGAGTGAAGGCACGAATGAGCGCTGCTCTGCCGGGAGCGGTGCCGCCGTCCGGCGCTGTCCCGGTGCCCGCCTCGTGTCCGGCTGTGCCCGGGCCGGGCTGAGGCGCCGCGGGGCGGGGCAGGTGCGCGCGCAGCGGGCGGGGCGGGGCCGCCCTCGAGCGCCCCCC
>VYZP01042011.1:14863-30614 GCA_013400635.1 Hypocryptadius cinnamomeus | reverse complement strand
TCTCGGCGCCCTGCATCGCCGCCGGACCGCTGCCCTCCGCCGCCCCCCCGGGGGACCCGCCTGCCAGCCCCCCGCCCGCCGCCGCCGAGCCGCCGCCGCCGCTGCCCCTCTTCGCCCAACCGCCCTGCTCCGCCTGCCCGCTCGGCTTCAGGGTGGACCCCTTCACCGACTACGGCTCGTCCCTCACCGTCTCCCTGCCCGCCGCCCTCCAGCCGCACCAGCCCTTCCAGATCATCGTCCGCTACACCACGGCCGACGGCCCCGCCGTGAGTACCGGGCGGGGGTTGGTAACGTAGGAAACCGGGTCCCGGGGCGGCTGGCAGAGCCCTCCCGTGCCGCCCGCGCCTGTCGCACATCTTTGCTCCTGTTCTGAGTGACCGTCGGGGAAGCGCTCCGGCTCCTTAGCAAAGGCGGCGGAAGGTGTCTCACTGCCAGCCTCTCCGGTCCTGTCCCTGGCCCCATCGCCTGGCAGCGCCAGCCCGCTGGGCAGCAGCATCTGTCCCCTGCCCGCAGGGGCTCTCGGCACTGCCAGCCCCGCGGTCCCCCGCGCACTCAGCAGCGGTGCCCGTACCGATCCAGCCTCTCTCCCTCCTGCCTTCCTCCATCGCGTGGACCCCAAGGCTATTCATCCCCCCGCACTATAATAATTTGAAAGTTTTTCCTTCTTTAAGGACATTGCAGTTGTTGGCAGAGAGAGTGAAAATTTGCAAACTCCTGCCTCGGCTCAGTCCTTCAGGATAAATTATGTCATGCACAATGTAGGAGTTTCCCTGGGGGTTTTGCCAACTGCTAAGAAAATCAGGCCTTGCACAGCTAGGCTGGTGTTCCAATGAGCCGTGGTCAGGAGCTTTGAGAACAGGGGTGATTCCACAGGTTCCTACAAGTTATCTGCTGAAAAAGGGGATGAGAAATGGCCCAAAACACCCCTTTGGATGTAGCCATGGAGGTGCTTCCATGTCTGTGGATTACCTTTCTTCATCTGTGAAATGCTTTGTAAATTCTATTGTTTCTTTTAAACCCCTGGTATTTTGAAGCACTTTATTCCTAGCCTTTTAGGTGCTGCTTATCAGATCTTGTGTTTTTAAGAAGTTTTGACAGTGAAAATATGAAGTTCTCACTGGAACATCAGTTCTTTTTATTA
Source organism: Hypocryptadius cinnamomeus (assembly GCA_013400635.1). Lineage (NCBI taxonomy): Eukaryota > Metazoa > Chordata > Aves > Passeriformes > Zosteropidae > Hypocryptadius > Hypocryptadius cinnamomeus. Next base: position 29,473 of record VYZP01042011.1, on the reverse strand, counting down.
CTGTACAGTCTGTTCAGGTTGGAAATTAAACTGAGGTGATTTTCATCATGTGGTTCATTAATCTATTTACAAAAGAGATGTATTTTTATAAGCATCTTGCAACTTTGTTGCATCTATGTTGCCTAGAGGAATTGTCTCTCAGTCCTATGATTTTGTGTTGCTGTTGCACTGGTCAAAACCAGTAAATGTGTGGATCTGTTTGACTTTTACAATGTATTTAACAAGAGCCGGAATTGAGTAACAAAAGCTTCTTGCAAAACAACCCACAGGAAGTAAATAGTAGGCCTTTCCTCTTGATAGGAGAGTCTTGCTGATTAGAATGTGTTTGCTGGGTGTTTCTCTGTCTAATTTTAATACTACATGAAAGATCACAAAAGTAATTTCATCCTTGGAATGATCTCGGTAGTCTTAATACATTGGCTCACCTGGAATAGTGAGTTTCACATGAAGCTTTTTATTGACAGAAGTTTCCTGTGGTCATATGGTGACTTTTTAATGTTCTAACCTTTCCCTAAAAGTGCAAAAATGAAGGAAGATTCTGTCACTTTTAAAGTTCAGATCCACTTGGATATTGTTCCTTTTCACCTCTGGAATTCCTGGCTTTAGTATTTCCTTGTACAATACTCTGCCATGTAGCCCCCAGTGTGTTCAGAAGATTCCATTCATTATTTTTTCCCCAGGTTTATGAAGAAACCTGTTTCTTCTGTCCGCTCTCTGCCTCGTTTATGGTGAGAAGGCTTTAAAGCTAATTTGGCATTGCTGTGTGCTCTGTAATCGTTCTCAGTCTGGCTGAGCCACACCTCCCAAAGTACATGATAACGTGCTTTCCTCCTCTTGAACAAATTGTTTTATTTTAGGCCAGCCTGTGCTTTCCCCTGTGTTTTGCCAGCCTTGTTGCCAAAGGGGCAGCCTGTCCTGCTGAGTCTATGGAGAAATGATCTCAGTATGAGTGGAATACTTATCTGGCTTTGGGAATGTGAAAACCACTGGAAGGTTCAGGGGCACTGATTGATGTGATGTTCATTTAGTCTCACCTTGTATTAATGTGTTGTCTCCTTGGTCCCACATGCAGTCCTGTGTGGATGCTGGAGGAGAACATTTCTTCCATTCTCTCTATTGTTGTCTTGCTCCCCATGGATCAGAAGTGAACTACCTATTCTTTATACTGTTCTTTGAAGTCTTTATTGTACCTTTAACAGGCATGTCTTGCTTCAGCTGAAGTGAAGCTGCAAGGGCTCATGTGAAGATTATTGATGGTCACAGCACTGGGGACATGCACTGCCCTTCCCAAGTGGTACTGGAAGGCAGGAGCAGGCGTGCTCACTGATATAAATCCTACCATGTTTGTTCACTCTCTATTGTAGGTTTTGGCTGGCAGAATATTTGTCCTCGAGTAGCACCTGTTGTAGCCCTTCATGTTCAGCATGCTGAGCTATTTTGTTTGGATCCAAAGCGATTTGGTGCTATTGTAGTGCTCTCTGTCATTGCTGTTTTTTGGCCCAGCCCTGCACTTTAACAGGGATGAGTAACCCATATGTGTGTAAGGGTCAAATGGTTTATACTCATGTCTTGTAAATATTCTGGCAGTCCCTTTTCTCTGTCAGTGAGGCACAGATTTACAATGTCAGACCTCTGTCTTATAAAAGTTCTATATTCTTTGGCCATTCTAGAAATGACTTCTCCTTAGGTCAGGGTTTATTTTCTGTGGGACCTTTATCATACTTGTGGGACCTATACAACAGTAAATACATGTTACAGTGCAGTGTGAATGTGTTGGCAGTAAGATCAGCAGCAGAGATAGTAGTGCTTAAAACTGGAAACCTGTTGTCTTGATATACTTGCTTTGAGCCATCTGGACATGTTATTTGACTGTCCCATTATTTCTCATGTGGAGGAAGAAGCCAAGATCTTTGCTTGTTTGATGGACATTGAGAGACAGCTGAGAGATTAAATCTGCCTTTCACAGAGCATTCCAGCTCCCTGTGCTGTTAGGAAACCATATGCTCAGTACATCACCAGTTTCCATCAGAGGCAGGACTGTCACAATCATTGTGTATCTCTCCTGGTGTGGGCTGAAGGCACACAGTGATCAGATATATCAGGGACAATAGTCCTGTTCTTCCTCTCCTTCTTCTCCCTCATCCCTTACTTCTTGGCAATACTCTTGTGTGATATTTTCTTTTTTCCTTCCCTAGAGAGAAAAATCTGCACCTATCTCTTGCCCACTATGTCATTTCTCTGATTTGGCAGTGCACATCTTAACAGCAGTGCTATTTTCTTTCTTTAAATGCAAATCCTCCTCTGGGTTCTGGTACAAAAAATGATAACATTTCCTCATATTCAGGATTTAGCAGAAAGGATAGCCCTCTTTACAGTGCTAGAAAAACTTCCCTGTAATTCTGTAGATTTGTCTTGATTCCTCAGTCCCCACAGAATGACTTGCTGCCCATGTGTGCCTTGCTTCTGTCACGTGCTCTGCATCTCAGGTGTTTTGTTTACTTTGTCATCAGATAGAGCAGCTTGTTTGCCTAGAACAGAAGCTGTGGCTTTGCAGCTCTTCCTGCCACCTTCATCAATGATGCATGTAGAAACATGGAGAGGTTTAACATTAAAAGAGGCTTAGCTAATTGCCTTTGTCATTTGCCAGATTTGGGCAAAAGATTATGATCTACATCAATAAAAATTATACTCTTGGCAGGTGTCTTATAAAGTGTGGACTTCTTTGCAGTATGTGGGCAGGGGAAAGCCTGGGCTGCCAAAAGCCCTTCTTCAGCAGAGGAATCATACAGCAGGTCTTTTTAATTGAAATGCACCACAGAACAGCTTTAATGTGTGAAAGAGCTTTCCCGTATACATGAAAAGCTAGAAAAAAAATGAAGAGCATGATGATGATGTCATGTGTATTTCCCAAGGGGAAGTGCAGGAGGGATTTGCATTTGGAGTAGATGATACAGCCCCAAATACTGCTGTGTTCCTATGCTCCACCACCTGCCCCAGCAGCGTCCTGTGCCTCGCACTCCTTTCTGGGATGCTGCTTATACTCATTTTCCCTGCCTCTGTCCAGCAGCATAGCCTGGTCTATTTATATTACAGATCTATTTATATTGTTTCAGGATAACTTTCATCATTGTTCCAAGTGTGTCTGGAAAGAGAGACAGAGGCTTGCCATGTAGCTGTAGACGTTAGAAAACAGGGGAAAAAAATACTTCATCCTCTGCAAATGTTTTCCCTCTTGGCTTGTGGGGCTTAACTTCAACCAAATGTCAAATAAAGCAGGACTGGTTGAAAAGAAGTTGTCCTTAATTTATGGAGTTTCTTGTAAACAAGAATCAGCTCTTAGTTCCCCTTCCCTTCCTGCTTATGTTTTCCTCCTGCACTGCTCAGGGAGAACTTCCCCTTGTCTCCCTGCTGTAAAGACATTGTCTGTCAGCCCTTTTTCCTTCCTACTCAAGTGTTGCAACTTAGGTGTGGGGTGCCTTATCTGTTTTCTTTGTTAGCCTCTTCTGCCTCTCAAAAGGCAAAGGAAACTGTTTTGAAGAGGAGTCTCTTAAGCAGGGCCAGTGATAGAGATTTGTGATACAAGACAAAGCCACTGATCAGAGGACTGTTTTTAAAAGGCATTGGGGCAGATCTTTGAAATTTAATTTCTGAGCCTCTTCCCTGGATCGTTAGAAAACTACTACCCTGTATTAAATACAGCACTTTCATTTTTTTGTAATTGTGTGTTCTGGGTAGAAGTTAACTAGTTATTGGTGTGTAATGAGATACATGTCCCCAAATGCCTTCTGGAGCAGCTGTCTCTAGTTCCATAATGTGACATTGCAGAAATTATATTCGTTGCTGTGAAAAGCAGGTATCCATGAGAAATGTAGTGGAAATCTGTAGCTATCCATGTAGGTGTCCCTGGGCTGTGACCCAGGGTTGTGGGCAGTGCTACCCTGAAATGCAGCACACGCATGTGAACAGGCAGGGCTCCTCAGAAGTCCTGCTTTAGGCTTGTTTCTCGCCTACTGGCTTGAAACAGAAGAGGGTAATCTTAAAACAAATTTCGAGAGATGAATTTTACTTTTAGATAAAGGTTTTTAATTTTGTAATGCCTCCCTCCTAAAAAACCCCAAACATTTGCCAGCAGAAGTGTGAGACTCCATGGGAATAACTGAAAGCTGCTGATTCTGTTCCTGTCCTCACCTTTCACTGATCCCTGGGGATGCTGCTGCAGTGGATGATTTGGGAGAGGAGCACACTGGCATCTGAGGAAAAAGGTCTAAAGGCAAGGGAAGAAGATATCAAAAAGTAACCTTATAGGACAGAAGGAGACAGAGAAAACTTTAACTTCCAAAAGTTAACTAGGAGACAGTTGTAATATGTTGTTAAAACGTGAGCAGACTTAGTGCCCAGGCTTCTCTTCTGTGTTTCATTGCTTTCCCTTGAGGATTAGTACTGAACTGGTATTTGCACTAACTGCTGCTCCCCGATCTCAGATTTATTGGTTGCTTTGATCTAAGAATTCAGCAGACTCAGAAGTTTTATTCCTTGTGCTTGACTGTTTCCAAGACTTCCAGTGGTTCAAATTTTATTGCAAATTTCACAATATTTGATCAGAGTTCAGCTCGAGTTCTAGGATTACAAGGAAATCCTTATTTAAAATTGCTGCTGCACTTCAGAGTTGGAGGCAGGGAGCATGTGAAAGCACAAACATTTGAAACAGAAAGACCAAAAGGCAAATAATTGGACTTTTTCTTATTATTCTTAATCTGTTCTAATTATTTGCTGAGGGTCTGCCTTGTGATTTATTTGCTGTTTGGTACTGAAAATTGACATGCTCAGTGGTGTGTTTTGTTGGCTTTTCTTTTGTGACCACCCAGAATCTCCTTATCCATTCTGTAAAAAGGGGCCCCCAGTGTCCTTGACCAGATGTTTCTTACATATACTGACTTTTTTGCATAGTGTCAAAATGTTTGATGCTTCAGCCAGGAGGGCAGTGTCAGGGTCACAGATAATATTGTGTACACTGTTCAGCTTCAGGGATTTTTGGTTTGTGGATTTGGATTTGTTTTGGGTTGGTTTTTTTTTTTTTCTTTTCAGCTTATGTTACCTGACCCCTTCTATTCCTGTTCATATTGAGTTATAAACATGGAGATAGCCAGAGTACTCCCTTTGAGAAGAAGGTTGTGTGGATGTTTGTTAGGGACTTGTTATTAACCAAGCAAATTGATATAACAGAAATAGTGAATGGCTGGAAGTCACTATGTTACATGTCAGCACTCAGTGTTCAGACAGTAAGAAATTTTTCTGAGCATTCCCAGCAAATAAACTGGAGTAGGAAGATGTATTGTTAGAGATGGAAATGTGCCCTGTGCCAGGTGTTCATCTAGGGAGCTCAACAGCTGAGGTGGTGCTTCTCCTCCACCATCCTCTTGATTTCACATTTTGTTTCTGGCTTGTCACGTTGTCCGTTTCCCTCACCTCTTCTTCCCGTTGTGTTTCAACAGATCTGGTGGCTGGATCCAGAGCTGACATATGGCAATGCCAAGCCCTTTGTCTTCACACAGGGACACTCAGTGTGTAACCGCTCCTTCTTCCCCTGCTTTGACACCCCTGCAGTGAAATGCACCTACTCAGCTACTGTCAAGGTAGGGGATGCCTGTGAATGGTTCACGGAGCTCTTAGTTGCTGTTAACTTGTGAAAGTGTAGTTACATCATGTATTTTTAGCAGTTTACATCTGCTAAAAGTATTGTGATTCAGTGTTCTAAAGAATACTGAATTTTTTAGGTCCAGTTCTGGTTCTTGGGCCAGAATCAGAGTAGTGCCACAAAGGTAACTCTGTTGCCTACCATGCTTGGGTCTTGCCTTCCTTGTACTCAATGCTGAAAGAGTAATTATGAAATAAAAATATGAGAGGGAATTTGGCTGGCCCCTTCCAATAGTGGTTATTGATGATAATACTCACATGTATTGTACCAATTTTTGAAAGAAAAAACCTGAAGTCTTTTGAAATCAGCATCAAATAATGTTGCATTTTGTATAGATGAAGTAATTTAATATGTGGGTGCTTTTGGGGCAGCTGGCATATAGGAGTAATATCTTTGGTTGGTATGTTTTCATGGATTGGACAGATTGTGGTATAAAACCTCACAGAAATATTACATTTTATGTTATGTAAATGATTATTTTTAATGTACATCATCAGGCATAGATGAAAATGAACCAGAGATCTGTGATTCAGTCATTCAGCTGTGATTACCTGGTGTGTTGATGTGTACGATGATGGTCTTCCAGGCTCCAGCAGGCATACAGGTGTTGATGAGTGCCACCCAAAGTTCCTACCTAGAAGAGGAAGGTGTATATCAATTTTACATGGAATATCCAGTTCCTGCTTACCTAGTGGCCCTGGTGGCTGGAGACCTCATACATGCAGACATAGGTCCAAGGTAAGATTTACAGTGAGCTCATTCTGCATTTTATGTCTCTGTACAGTGCTTCATACTATAAAGTAGCAAGGATGTTGAGTCATTGATAAGGGAGCAGTTGGGTTCATGAGCTGTGAGCACAGAGAGAGTTTGAAGTGTAGTTGGGTGTAAGGGAATTCATGGCACTGCACTGGCAAAGATATGTTCCTCTTTCATAAATGTTGCCTACTGTTCGCTGAAGTCATTACAGCTGATTTCTTGTTGCCCTGTTGAAGGGATTTTTGGTTATCTCTTGCCATGTTCCATGGAGCATTAGTCTAGGAGGGCCTGGGTCTGCTGGGAGGTCTCCTTGCTCTATTACCATACATGGAAGTGTGGTAAGCAGTCAGGCTATTTTTTTTTTCTAAGAGATAATTCAGTTTGCTGAAGTATCACCTGATGTTTTCTGTTTTCTGACAGGAGCAGAGTGTGGGCAGAGCCTTGCCTGCTGCCAACAGCCATCAGCAAGCTTTCTGGCATTGTTGAACGCTGGTTGACTGCTGCAGAGAGTCTGTATGGCCCCTATATATGGGGAAGGTGAGTTTTATCAGTCTCCTGGGAATGTGCAATGGGAACAAAATAAAACAATATTAAGAAATGATCATGCTTTCTCCCTATAGCAGGGCAAACTAGCAGTTCAACTGGCAGCACTGTAGTAGTTGAAAACAGACTCTGGAGTTTTGTCTCCACAAGTGGCAGGAGGAACCATGGAGGCATGGAGGTATTTTAGCTGGTTTGCAGTGGAAAGATCCACTGTTTAGGAACCTCCAGTTTGAATGGGAGGTTTCTAGACAGTAGATCTTTCCTGAGGAATGAGGGTTTTCACACTACAGTGTTTTGTGATGTAAGTCCAGCACTGAGCCAGACACCATTTAAAATGTATGGTTGTTTTATTTATTTCATTTATTTCTGCATTTATTGTGGCATGCCTGAGAATACTGAAAATCTCAGTACGGACTCGTTGAGAGTCCAAGTCCTCCAAACTAACATTAAGAGCTCTTGAAAAGCTTGACTGTGTATTAAAAAGGAGTGGTTTTGAGAGAATACTTGCACTCCTTGGATGGGACAAAATGTTTACAAAGGTTTCTTATATTTCTTTGCTAAAGGTAAGCAGGAAGATCGCCTTGTTGTTGGCTTAACAAGTATTGTTTGAAATAATCTGAGAGCATAGCCCAATGTTCTCAGATTATTTCAGTGCTGATCACTGGTAAAGAAATTTAGAAAACAAAACAAATGTTACTGTTGTGTTTTGAAGCAGACTAAAGTTATTTTGATGACACTGCATGTGTAGGAAATCAGTTCCTTCATTGACAGCTTCCTAGCCTCTCTCTTTCCTGGGAGCCTCTGGGGACTCAACACTGTGTTACACTACTGTTTATAGTGTAAACAGTTTTTCTGTCTCTCAGATATACAACTTGTGATGATTTTGTGTGTGTGAAGGGAGCACAATGCTTCTTTTGATGACATCAAAAGACTGTCAAGTCTTTATGTCCAAACATAAGCAGGTCCTTGGCCAAAAAATAAATTGTGATCCTCTGATCAGAAGAATTAGGCACCACTGGTATAGAAAGTTTGTTCCTGAAGTCACAAAAAAGTCTCAGAAGAGCATTCCCTAAAGAAAGAAAAATGTTACTGTGTCTTCTCAAAACAGAAAATGTTACTGTGTGTCTTCTAGCTGCAATTTACTCATCTCCTTTCTTCTTTCTTCTCTCCCTGATTTTAGATATGACATTGTTTTTCTTCCTCCTTCCTTCCCTATTGTTGCCATGGAAAACCCATGCCTGACCTTCATCATCTCTTCCATTCTGGAGAGCGATGAGTTTTTGATCATTGACGTCATTCATGAAGTCGCCCACAGCTGGTTTGGGAACGCGGTCACCAACGCCACGTGGGAGGAGATGTGGCTGAGCGAGGGCCTGGCCACCTACGCGCAGCGCCGGATCACCACCGAGACCTACGGTACAGCTGCAGAAACTTCTCCTTGGGCTCCTTCTTACCATAACTCAGAGCTGCCTGCTTGGAGGATTTGCCTTGGAAGCTCAGAAGTCTGTAGGGAGCTGGTTTTCAGTTAGGTTTTGCTTTATTTCTGGAACACACACCCACACACAGCCCCAAACTTTGTGTTGAACGTCTTGCATACTTGGAGTTTGACGTTGTCTTGGCTTTAGTGGGCTCAGTACCAGATATGGTACCAGGGGCTTTGAGTGAGGTGTGTTAGCACAATGCTGTGGGGACTTGGAACTACTGTTGGGTACCAAGCAGATGCTGACATGTCAGAGCAAAGTCAGCAGAGCGTAGTTCAGAGAAAGGTGTAAGAGATCTTATAAAAGTTACATTGTGAAATAACTGTCCTCTGAACAAGTGTCCTTTTAATTCTGATCAGTTAGTAGCTACCTACTGTTAAAAACAATGATGGCAGTAGCATTAAAAAAAAGTGCAGATTTATGTAGCTGTTTGTGTGCTGGAGGCTTCCTGCAGGATTGTAAACCCTGCCTTTGCTTGTGTCAGTGAATTTCACAGGTCAGTTTTATGGTGCTGTCTTAAGAATATATAAGTAGCAAATCATTCCTCTTTCTTTTAAGTTTAATTGGCTTGTTATTGAAGTGAATAATGGGAATGTATGCTTTTCTAGTTAGTCCTGTTATGTTCTTAAAAGCCAGTTCCATGTGTTTTCTCAAGCATCCAATGTAAACAATCTTAGAAAAGTTCCTAGAAATCTTGACAGCAAAAATGTTTAGAAGAAAGCATTTGTTTTTATTCATTTATATTGTTTTTGGACATGAACTGATGACGAGTTTAGGCAAAGAAGTGCTCTGAGCATCTATGGAGATGTTACAATGTATATTATGTATCTTTGAAAGCTGTTTTATGTTGAGTAATTTTCAGTGAGTAGTACTGTCCTAAGTCACATTATGCATGGCAGTAATGTGGGTAGGTCAGCAGATATCAATCTGTTCATCATCTTAGTTTGTTCCATCCAATGTAGAACAAAATCCTTGCTGATTTTGGTCTGTTCTCTATAACTGGCTGTTTCAAGAAGCATTTGCCAGGAAACTAAAAAACGTCTTTCCCTGTGCAATTCTTTAGTAAGGTCTTTCTCCATTCTGTTTTGTTTCCAAGACAAACCTTTGATCTAAGTCTTACCATTTCTGACATAATTTCTGGAGTATTTTCTGTTGATAGTAAATAGGCATCTTTGCAATGATATTGTTTAAGGAAATTTGAGTCCACTGACTACCACTCCTCTTGGATCTTGCTTAATTCTCCTCTCTGTAGGTTGAAGTAATTGCCCTTAACACTAGTTACCCTAGTTCTTGCTTTCCCCTGGGAAGCACGTCCGCTTCTTTCTCTGCTCATACAGGTTCTCCTGTTTTCCAAATATATACTGGTTCTTAGTTCACATTTGGCTATGTAGGATTTGGGTGTTACATTCAGACTCTGAGGTTGTATCTATGTAACAAACCTATCTTCAGGTTAAAAACTCAGCAAAGAAGGCTAAAATTTTAATAGTTATGGATGTTAAGTATCTTCTGAATCTGAAAATCCATTTTCTGCAGCTTCTAATGTCTGCAAGGGCATAGGAAAGATCTCTTGACTTGGCAGTGTAATACAGCTAGTTTGGTTTGAAAGCATGGAATGCTCTACATTGCAGTTAGGGAGAAGGAAGAGCTTACCCAGACACAACTGTAAAAAGTCTAATGACAGGAAGGTGAAATACTTAGGGCAAAAACCAGGTAGGATGATAGATAAAGTTTAAAAAATATACACAGGATCTGTAATACAATAACCAAATTCAATTCTTTTCTCTTTCCACTCAAGAGGTGACATTTGCTTAGTAATATCCTTGGCACTGAGTATGGAATTGTATTTACTATTCTACCAGTGACAGTATGTTTTTGTAGGACTTGATTGCTCCTTGAAAGTTACCTGTACAATACTTTTTTCAGTGCTGCTCTCTTTACCTTGCAAGAATTGATGAATGATGTCAAGGATGTAAACTTTAGCATTTCATGGTGTTTTGTTTTCCAGTGCAGCCTGATGCATGATCAGAGTGAGGAAATACATTGGGTTAGGCTCTGACTTCCATTACTAATTACAAGGATGTTCTGCACTCAAGTTTCTCTGCCATTACATTACTGTGATTCTGTCTCACTGTTCTGTCTTTTGCACCTGCAGCAGCTTTTAGTTTGTCCCTGTGCCAGTCTTGCAGAGATCAGCTTTTGCTGATCATTTTCCCACAACTAACAAGTTACTTTCTGGGGTAGGAGCTGCCTTCACATGTTTGGAGACTGCATTCCGCCTCGATGCTCTCCACAGACAGATGAAGCTCCTTGGAGAAGACAACCCGGTCAGCAAGCTTCAGGTTAAACTGGAGCCAGGTATTGCTTTTGGCTGAGGCTGCTCTACAAAAAAATAATACACCTCTGTATATCCATGGTGGAATATTGAGAAAAAAAGATTAATATTCACATATCTTTTTTGAAAAAAAAAAAAATTAAAAAGGAAGAAATATTGGTTTGTAAACCAGTCTAAAAACAAGTAAGGAAGTTTTGCTTTCAAGCTTTTTTCAAGGTTGGATAACTCATCTTTATAGATATTGTTCTGTGTAAGAACAGACTTACTGAGTAGAAAGAATGTAAAAAACTGCCTTGAAAGCTATGTGGGTTTGCAATTCTAGATATGTAAAATAAAGTATTTTAAAATGGAAATATCTGGAAACATAATATAAAATACTCTGCTATTCAATGTTCCTCTCTTTATGTGTTCATGTAAGAACTATGTATGTATTTAGCATGCAGATAAACAGGTACTTGCTTTCAGCTGAGCTGTGCAGAGGCTCTTTGGTTATTCCCTGAGCCAGATGCATGACTGCACTCCAGATTTACCTATCTCCTTCACTGGTAGTTCTCTAGTTCTGTGGTTACAGTGGGGTGGGTGAAGCAGTCTTCTATCTAGATGATATTTAAAACAACCTAAAATGCAAGTGGAGATGATATTGGAGTGAAATGGAATGGAAAAGCATGTGTGAAAGCCTCAAAAAAGGAGCAAGCGGTGATTACCTTTATTGATATCTTTGAAAATTTGTGGTATGGTGATTTCCAGAACCTGGCACTGAAAAAAGAAAAAAGGATTTGTTTTCAAGTTCCAGATCTGTTTTCAGTGACCTCTAGTTTGAAGTGTGACTTATTCCATTGGGAGTTATTACTTACCTTACAATGACTGATTAAAAAAAAAAAAAAAATTAAGGCTGTGTCCTTGGACTGCATCTATTTATTTACTGCAGTAACTTAAATGTACTGACAACAAGCTTAGTTTAAGTCACTATGTCTCACTGTGGTGAGCTCTAAGGAGTCTGTATAACTCAGAAGGGCTGGAAATCACTCTCCTCATTAGTTTCTTGTCATATTGTCTTCTTTCAGGTGTAAATCCCAGTAATTTAATGAACCTCTTCACCTATGAGAAAGGCTACTGCTTTGTTTACTACCTGTCCCAGCTCTGTGGTGACCCCAGACACTTTGACTCCTTCCTAAGAGTGAGTGTAAATATGTGTTTTCTTGAGATTTAGAGCTGATTTTTTGTGGTTGTTGTTTGGGGTTTTTTCCCCAGATTCTTTCACTGTGGCTAATTGTTAAGGGTAAAGTTGAATACAAGTGTGTCAGAGATGGAGGAAAGTTGTGGGCCTGTCTATCAACTTACATGAACCTTTCCACAAGATTTCTGAGATTCTGAGCTCATGAAGTGTTAGATACAGAGGAGCAGTAGTATATATTTGTTATCTCTTGTTCTGTGCTCCCATTAATTAGAAAGCTGTTCCAGCACAGTTTGCCTGTGACTGGAAAGATGTAACTTGATTCACTACTAAGAAGTGCTAACTTGGGTTTTTTTTACCCAAGGTGACAAAGGGTGTGGGCTACTATATTGAGGCAGGTCAGTGCCTGGAAGCACACTTGCAAAACCTCTAGAAAATTGTCAGCTACTGCCTCGTATTGGAAAAGGAAAACGAAATGATACTCAGCCGTCAATGTATTTGCAGCTACTCTTTTTTCTTTCATGTTATGGTGCTTCTTTATTTAAGTGGGTGAAGAGGGAGAATATTTTTTTTCTTTTTTTTAAACCTTCAAATAATTGTTTGTACTCTTACGTTTGTATTTTTTATTGTTGTTATTGTTGTAGCATGCAGTGGTTCTACATCAAAAGGAAGCTGTCTTGCCTCTAATAATAATTTGAATGTTTTACTGTTTTAGGCCTACATTGAGAAGTATAAATTTACCAGTGTTGTGGCTCAAGATCTTCTGGATTCCTTCCTGAATTTTTTTCCAGAGCTGAAAGAGCAATGTGTTGAGAGCAAAGCAGGTAGGAGATTTACTAAGTTAACTGTAAGCATTGTAGAAAACCTGGATGATGAATTTTGTGCTTGGCTTGGAGGATGCACAGGGAAATGCTAAGGCAAACAAAACAGTCAGCAACAACCAGATGTTCTTGACAGAATTTGTGGCTACTGCCTCTACACTGGGGAATGAGAACCTCTGAAATTGCTGATGATTTTGGCATTAATTAGCTGATTGTCCCTTGGTTAACTTTCTCATTAACTCACCTTTCACTCTGCAGACAGAATGATCAGTGCTTGTGAGATTTACACATGCTTAAATGCAGGGAAAAGGTGAACACACTTTGAAATTTCGGCTATTTTAATAACAGAAAACATGCTTTGAGAACTGTAACCTCCCCAAGATCCTACCCATACATATAAAATATCTTCCAGAATGTTTCACTTTCCCTTATATCCCCTATTTATAGTTGTTGGTGGATTTGTGGAAGGTCTGTGGCCTATCAGGTGCTTATTATCTCACTTGGTTAAAGAAATGAGACTCATGTTATCCTGCCATGTGTCCATCCCTGTGAACAGCTGTTGAGCCTATTGGACAGTTTAAACCAAACCAGCAGAGTACAGCTCTTAAGGATACTTGGTGCCTGCAGGCTTTGTGGAGAGGAAACTGCCTGTGGAGATGAGAGAGTTTACTGTGGGGAAAGCTGCAGAATGAGCTCAGCAGTTGTGTGTTTTATCTGGCCCACTGGCAGGCTAATGAGTTAACCACAGAAGTTGCTGATTTTTGCCTGGCAAATATTTAGGGGATGCAGAAGGTAGGAGTTTTAGTGTAGATGGTGTGGAACAGGAAGTATTGCCATGAGTTAGTAAAATACAGAGGTGGTAAAAGGTCAAGAGGAAGAGCTCTGCTGGAAAGCAGGCTCTGCGGCTTGTGAAGAAACTTTTTTTTTTTTAAATTAGTTGCATAAATAATTATAAATTACTTGGGTTTACTGGTGGGTAGGAGGAGTTTAGTCATCCCTCTCACCTCCTTTTTTTTATCAAATGGGTTTTCTCCATATTTGTCAGTCTTCCTCAAAATTCTGAGAGAGAAATGCAGGCACACAAATATTAGAGCATAATTTGAACATAGGTACTTGTCAGCCTGGCTGCCTTAACAGCATGTGTGTTTGTTGTACTTACTGTACTGTTGAGCTCTAGAAAACTCACAGGTTTGGAGCAGTGTTGCTGGCACTCTTCCAGGTGTTCCATAGGCTATCCCAATGAGGCTGCTAAGACTGTTGTGTCACTATAACTATTGGTTGCTGTTGTTACAACCTCCCTTAACTATGCTAGAAGCAGTCCTGAACTTTGAGTCAGCCAAGCCACCTGCAGAGATCTCTGCTCCACATTTTTGGTGCTCCTCATTCCAGGACTGGAGTTTGAACGTTGGCTCAATGCTACAGGACCTCCGTTAGCTGAGCCAGACTTATCTCAGGGATCCAGTCTGACCAGACCAGTGGAGACACTCTTCAAACTCTGGACCACAGAGCCTCTGGACTCTGTTGCTGCTGCCAGCAGTGTTGACCTCACTAAATGGAGAACGTTCCAAACTGTGCTTTTCCTGGACAGATTGCTGGATGGATCACCACTGCCACATGGTGAGTACTCTTTCCAGGACAGTAGAAAATTATCCGTGGAATAATTGATTGAATTCTAAAGATCTCTGCCTCTGGTTGACATTATAATTCATGTAAAGTCAGGTTGATGTCTCTGGCCATGTCACAGAGGGATTAGAATAGCTGATCTTCAAAAGTCTTTCCCAGCCCAATGGATTCTATGATTCTGTGAT
>VYZP01042011.1:0-13278 GCA_013400635.1 Hypocryptadius cinnamomeus | reverse complement strand
TCTTTTTTTTTTTGTCTGAGGCCACTGAGGCTGTGAAGTATGTCCTACTTGCTGTGTGTATGTTGCTGGGGAGTGTGTATGTCAAGCTGTCATTGTCCTAATATTTGGGCTAAAGTTCTGCAGAGACTCAGGAATTGTTAGTGGCAGCAAACATGTTTTCATGTTATGCTCCTTCCTGTGACAGAGGTCTTGTGATTTGGGATGAAGGGGACTAATGTTTAAATGAGAAACTAATAGCTCCTGTTCTCCCCTGCCCATAGGTGGCTAAATAATAATAATAATAATAATAATGCTCTTTATATATATTAAAAAATATATAAAAAAGAACAGGGAAACATGATGGATTTGAAATCCTTCTGTAGTTAACCCTACCCTCAGTTTTCCCTTTGCACTCGATGGGACAAGCAATAAAGAAATGTGTAGGCTTGAATTTTCAAAGTTAAAATTAGGTTCCCAAATGCCATCAATTCTGGTACTAGCTGGATGCCTAAATCTTTTTAACTGTTTTGACAAGGCTAGCTGCAACCTTTGCTAGTGTGTCAGGATGTGCGGCACATGCATCACATGCACTCTGTGTGTCTTCTATTCTGTCCTTTTGGAGGAATTACCAAGACCTGTAATTTTTTTAAGATCCCCAGCATATGTCTTGGCCTGTAGGTCAGCCATGAAAATATCCATGCTAAGATTTTACTGCCTTGAATAATGTTTGCCTGAATAACAGTGGCCCTGTCATATGATAATCTGAGGGAAGCACCATCTTTCTTGATGTGAAACTTTTAAGTCTTGCTTTACCCAAGTCTGTTTTCTGACTTACGGTGGGAGTAAGGTGCCATTTCGTTTCCCTGACATGCTGTTTCTCTGGATCACTGGCCAGCCATGCAGGATGGGAAGACACTGTCTTCCCTCTGTGCTTTTTGGTCTCAGGAAGCCAAGGACAAAGTGTCTTGGGGTATTACAGAGTACGGGCGATGGTTCTTAGACTCTGTGCCACAAACTTTTTAACATGTGGGTACCTGTGTGCTCTCTGTGAGCTCCCACAAGGCATCTCTGAGCTGATGCATCACCAGGATAATATGAACGAAAGGCAAAACATTTGGAAAAGACTCGGATAACAGAGATGTGAGAGAGAAATTGTTTTATACTTCAGGGCAAATTTTAGCCCTGCTGTGGGGATCTGCATAGACAGGAAGAGGAGGAAATTTGGGAGGGCTTTGTTTTTTTCACCAAAAGTATCTGTTTACACCCATGTGTGGATGGGGACTTAGGTGCTGTTACTGGATCTGCATTTTCTGGCTTTAAATTAATTTGGACTTCACCATAGCCTTAGCCTGGGCTGAACTGGGATAAAGCAATAATAAACTCAGGCCTCTGCAGTGTTTCATTAGTTTTAAAAATGGGCCATCAGCATTTTTGGGCTTCAGAACTCCAAGCTCTGCTCTTTGCTCCTTGAATGGGATTATCTTTTAAATTCTGTTTTGTTTTCCCAGAAAGGATGGAGAATGTTTTCTACACAAATCTCTTTCCTTTTCATTTGTTGTTTTATTGAAAGAGATTTGTACAAGCTGACTTTACACTTCCGGAGCTGCCGCTGTTGGTGCTGTGTCTCCTGGACCCCACTGCCAGCAGCGGCAGCCTGGTTGAGACCAGGAACCACTAGCATTTTTTGGAATCACGGGCCTCTGTTCTAACATATTTTATTTACTGGGAGAATGTTTGTGACCCTGGTGGAATTTTTCATTTACATGGATGCCTTATGATGATTGTCAAATTAAACTAAGCTTTGTGACAAGTTCAGCCTTTTGGGCGTTTTTTTGGTGTCCCTGCTCTAGCTGTGTGGAAAAGCTAACTTGGTACGTTGTCTTTGTTTTGTTCTTTTCTGGGGTGCAGCATAGAGGGAGTTTGGAAGCTCTTTCAAAGCCACACAGGAAGGTGCTGGAGAGGTGGCAAAAGCAAACAATCAAAAATAAATACTATCTATTGTTACTAGAACTGACTGAAATACATGAGATCAGCTCTGTGTGTGCATAGACACTCATCAGAGCAAGGAAATGCTGGCTGAACCGCACAAACTTTCCTGGTTAAAGAACACAAGATGTATGTTAGTGTTTATGCTCTCATGTCTGTGAGATCCCATCAAATGGCTTGTGACCTAGGACTTGTTTTCTGAAACACTGAAGCAGAATAAGATTTTTTGAACGTATTCCATGCATCCACCTCCAGGTTCTTCTGTTTCTCCTGTGAGTGAGGAATGCATTTTTTATTTTGTAGCGACAAAAAACTGGCAGCAAGTTTGTGGAGATAAGCCTTCCTTTCGTTGACAGAAAATAAATTGGTGCTTCAAGCTACTTGCTGTCTTGATTTGTAGTAGACTTCACATTGACAGGCAAATTAGACTGTGATTAAATAGAAACTATTTGCCTTATCTTTGGTACATTCATTTCTGATCTGTTTAAGTCAGATTAGACATCAAATCGGTTTTATTCAAACAGATGCCAAGATATCACATTATCTTTTTTTATTTTGAAAATGAAAACTATTACTTTATTTCATTGCAGCTTTGAGCAGGGCAACAGTGGATCTAGAAATATCACGTGTGGGAAAGCTCTGAAGAGCCAATCCATTTAATAGAATGGAATATTTCTGACTTAATTTTTTAGCATTTCATAGCCACGTTGGTTGATACATTCAATATAATTCTTGTTAGCTACAATATACTGTGTTAAGCTTGTATCAGTAATTTTGGCGTCATGTTACATTGCAACATTTTAACCACAAACTCCATCAACCAAGAACAATTCTATCAAGTATCCCAAACGTTCTGCTTCAACCAAAACTCTTTTATGTTCTTGCACTGCAGTGACCTTGGCCATTACCTTTTGTGGATAACACAGGACCTTCTGTACATCTAAGCTCATGTGCTGCACAATTCACGTAGGTCAAGTACACTTCTTCAGTCTGCTCTCCCTGTTTGTCCAAAGATAGAACAACACAGTACAGTCAACACACTAAAATCACGTCACACTGCTTTTCACACTTTTTACTATAGATTGATAAAAGCTGAAAGCCACTTTGACCGCTATATCAGACTTGGTGTATAAGAGAAACTGTACTAGAAATCACTGTGTGAGATTTATCAAGCTACTGTCCTCTGAGACACAGAATTATTGTCAGTTGTGAGGACACAGTTTTACACTGATTTTGTTGAAGTCCCAAGTAAATTGGTTTAGCTGTTGATTACATGCATTCCTGAAATGCATATCTAATGTCTAGTTTGGATTTGTCTACTTCTATCTTCCAGCTCTGGAAACTACTGCTTTGTTTGTGAAAGTTAAACTACTTACTCACTATAAACTACTTACCTCTTTGTCATGTAAGTACTTTTTAATTCTTAAAGAAAACAGATTGATTGGTCTATTGCTGCAAGGTGTCTTCCACAACTTCACATATTGATTTTGCTTGGGTGGAGCATGATGTTTCAATATCCTTTTAAAGTGGAAATTGCACATTGTTTCTCAAAAATTACCTCAATTGCTGCTGTATATTCCACATCAACTTTAAAAGAATTTTTTACTAGTATTGTCCATTCACCCTGTTTTTTCCATTAATAACAGTAGTAATTTGGGCACCTGTTAGCATATGTCTTACCTGGACATGAGAACCTTTTAAAGATAAAGGAGGGTAGAGAAAAGCTATTCCAAATTCAGGAGGTGACTTTTCATTCTATGCAGAGGGATACTAGCTAGTTGCAATAAATGATTGAGCCTGTGTGAACACTTCCCTTTAGTCCTCTTCCTGCATGTACCTTCTGCACTGGAAAACTCAGGTCTTAGACCTCTGATTTCTTGTCCAGAGAATTATGACTATGTTGAACATAATATGCTCTGTGTCCAACAAGGAAGGTGTTCTAATATACTAGAGACAAGTCTTTAAAAATGGAATGGCATTAGTGGGGTTTGCAGAGCACTAGAACCTTTTCCAAAATCATGTTTACTGAGGTGGAACATCTTGTGTGCTGTGGTAGCCAGGCTGAAAATTTGGAGCTGTGCTTTACCTCTGTGTGTGCCTGAAGTAGTGAGAGAGGTCTATAACCCCAAATACCTGCTCCAAAATCTCCCTTAAGCAAAAAGACTGTGCTGTTCCTTTGATACAGCTTTGATCACTGTCAAGTGAGTATTGCTGTGCCTTCCTAATCCTGGTATCAGGATTCAGAGAATTGGAAGAGCTCCCTTGCAAACAGCTTCCACGTGTCAGCATGTGCAGAAACAAACACACACACTGGGCCCAGCCACTGCTGCTCGATTACTTTTACTCCTCTCCCTGTCCTTGAACCACTGGGAGTTGGAGACAAAGCAAACATGGGATCGATGAAACCCCAAAACTGGCAAACAACCATGAAAATATCAAACACTATTCTAAAGGATCATCTTCATTCACATGGAAATGAGCTGGTTATTAAGCTGGACACAAATCCCTTTTAAATTTCTATAGCAATGGGACTCAACCCCTCTCAGACTTCTTTCTTCCTTTCCAATGAGAAATGAAGCACCTACATTAAAGTGCACTGAGAAACAGCTTGACAACAAGGCAAACATAATTTTGTCTTAAAATATTATCTTCAAGACATTTGTCTAAAGAGACCAGTGTTTTATCTTCAGGAACAATTTAATCCAGCAGGGTTGCCAAGAGGCAATAGGGAAAGCTCTCTGCTGCTCTCATTCCAAAAAGTTTCAGGTTAACAGAAAAAAAATCACAAATTGTATACTGTATTAATTTGCCCCTTTCCAACCTTGCAGTGGGGCAGGGAAAGCATGTCAGGTATCTGAGAGACCAAGATAATAGCTATCTCTTTCCTTCTTCTAATAGCTTAATAAATAAATAGTTAGGTATTTAACTCATTAATTGTTGCAGGCTGGACCTCCTGTATTTACAGTTAGAGCGCAACATTTATCCTGCTTTCTAGAATCAGTCCTCTAATGGAATTTATGCAGTTGTGTGATCGCTGTTTCCTAAAGAATGCAGGGGTGAAATCACACAGATCAGAGCCTCACTGTTCCTGACACAGAGGCCTTTTCTTCCCCTTTCCCTCCCCCAACAGAGCTCTCCTGTGTTGCTCACTCACAGCCGTGCAGCTGCAGCTCCCTCGCATGAGCCGTGGACAAGAGGGTTATTCTTACTGCCAGCAATGTTTCCTCTGCTCCCGAAAGGGTCAAAACTCCAACGTGAAAAGTCTTGTTTGTTGATTAAATTTGCAGTATGCAGGGGAGAAGCCTTGTGTCTGTACAACGGGCATGAGCAAGGGGCAGAGAACCTATTTCTGAATGTCAGAGGGATAGATGGCTGCTGCAGTTACCTGAGAGCATTTCCATCTGCTAGGGTTGGCTTGAGAGGAGGATTTCTGCATTAATGTCTGATAAAAGCCAGTCAGGCCTGTGTTTTCTGTGGCTCTCTCCTTCAGATGACCTCTCAACCCAAGGACCAGGTGACCTTAGAGTCAAACACATCATCACAGGCAAGTGTGATGGCAGATTTTTTGGTAAACACCTCGTCCTTCCACAGTGGCTCAGCAGCTTCTTTATTGACCACACCTGAGCTCCTTGAGAAATACTGATGTGAAAGGCCCAAACATGAAAAAGAGAACAGCCTCCTTCAGTGTGCCCTGAAACCCAAAACCTTGGTGTGCTGAAGGACGGCCTCGTGGGGCCCTTATTTCCACATTTCTGTTCTTTCTTCCTGAGCTAGGAAGTATTTTTAAGGCACTTTTTCTATTTCACTAGTCAGCGGTAACTATCAGAATATGGAAATTAACATATCACCTTTGACGGTTCAGCCTGTAGACGACTATACGGTGCTAAACTATCCGAAAATATGATCTGTGCCATTACAGATCCGAGTCAGGAGAGCACTCGATAAGAGCCAGCAATTTCTCTGGGTTTCTCCCTCACAATCTTCATGAAACCACTTTGGACTAATTTTCCTCAGGTGCCCACACGAGCAGTTTCCCACTTCCCCCGGGTATTCCCGGCCAGGGAACCTCGCCCCACCCCGGGAACGCCTCTGCTCCCCTCAGCCGGGGGGCGGGGCCAACGCGTGGTGCGCGCGCAAGTAGCATCTGCTGATTGGTCGGCGGCGCCGTCCGTCATACGCGGGCTGGGCGGGACCGCGCGTGCCGGCGTTGCCGGGTTACGGCCGCCCCGGGCAATGGCGGCGGGACCGCCCCGCGGTGAGGGGAGAACGGGAGCGGGGCGGCCGGGCCGGCACCTCTTGTGGGGACGGGGGGCTGGTGGGCAGGAGGAGACGTGTGCGGAGGGGTCCTGTTTGGGTTGGGTGTGAGGAAAGGGGTGGGGGAGCTTTGTGTGGAGAGTGTGCGCAGAGCGGGGTAAGGGACCCAAGCGGGTGTAGGTCTCCTCAGAGGCCCCCTTCTCTTCCAGCTGAGCGGTGTAGGGTGGCATCAGGTGCTGGAAGAAGCAGCACTGTGGTGTTCCAGGTGCTCCGTGTTACAGCGAGAGGCTGCCCATCCCTAAATAAATCCGCCATGCCTGTTTGTTTCCCTGTTGCAGTTCCCCGGTAACACTCGCTTCTGTTGCAGGTTGGTGCCCGGCGATTTAAAGTCGTAGGAATAGGCGGCCAAGCTGCTTAGGACTGTGTTGAAAATGCTGGGAGAAAAAAAGCAGTTAATGGTGGCAAGAGACCTTTACACAGACCCCACGTTTCCGGCCAGTGATACCTCCATATTTTTTAATTATTGTACCCCGCTTGCCCAGTTCAGAGGAGAAATATCTTGGTTGAGACCTAAGGTGAGTTTTAAGGTATAAAAGGCTGATTTTAGCAGCATTTGGCTTTTGGGTAGTAAATGCAAGTTAGCATTGAATGACTGCTTATTTGTTTGGAAATACAGAAGTGATAAAACCAGTGTATGTCACTGTTAACAATACATGAGTTACAGTTTTTAGTCTAGGTGCTTGTTTGTAGGCTTGATTTAAATCCTCTTGTAGAGCATTTAAATTTCATGGCAGTAGGAGAAATTCAGATATTTTATTATAAATATGTTTCATTATGCAAATTACATGCATACCAAGTTAGAATGCAGCATTATGTCATTCCCAAATTTTTTTATATATTGCATAATGCTCTTGAAAAGAAGTAGTTGTATTTTAGAATTTTTTAGAAGCCTATTCCTTTTTTTTTTTTTTTGTGGTTGCTTTCTTTGATAACAGGAAAGGAAACTTTTAAAGTTTATAACTTGTCATATGACTTGTATTGCTTTTAAACTTACAGCTGGGTTGCAGAGCAAGCTGTATTAGAGCTAAAAGCACTAGAATGCATTTCTGCGGTACACCCATTTAAGGTGACGTATTTATGATACTGCCTTTGTGTAGAGGGGAAAAAAAGGCTATAAAAATGCAATGGAGGAAGAAAGCATGTTGTCTTGAGTTGTATTTTTTCCCCAGTGTCTGGGGCTGTCTGTAGGACAGTGGCGGAGCTGTTGGTTATCAGGTGTAATTGGCGACCAAATGATTTCATGGAGTCAAGTGTGCAGCTTCCTACTTTTGTACTTTACACCTTGATTGCTGCTGGGGGCTGATGTGTTAATTTCCATTTCTTGCAGTGTTTATATATAAGGAGAACCATTTCACAAACTCACTTTCAGATCAGATTGAGTGTTCAGGACTTTGCATCTGAAATTTCCTCTTGTGCTACCAAGTAATCTATTTTTCTGTGTCCTAGGAAAGGTTTTTCCCTTGTTCTAATTTTGAAAATTTTGTAACTTGGGATGTGCAGTTTAATGTGGATAGTATCAGCCCTGTCACAGTTGATCATAAGTCTAGCAAGGAGCTGATGAATTATATTTTCTTTCACTTCTTACTGCTTTTCGTAAGGTTGCACCTGATGGTGACAGTTGTGTACTAAAATTCATGTGGGAATTAGGTTTACTTACATGAAGTACTTGCAAAATACTGCCACAAGCCATTTATTTGTTACTTCTTACTTAGGCTGTGTATGAAAAGGAAATTTTCTAAAAATAAAAATTCCCTTGTTTTATGAGAGATCTCTGAAGCCCTCCCAGTCCCTGAAACACAGACATCCTTAAAATGTCGTGCAGGATTTGGCTTTACCTCCTCTTCTTTAATTTTAGGACATATGTTCCTCTCCTCGGTTATTTTCAAACAATCTGCAGGATGTGCAAGTAAAACAAGGAATTTTGGGAGACTGTTGGTTCCTGTGTGCCTGTGTAGCTTTGCAGAAGAGCAAATACTTACTGAACAAGGTATGGAGAAGTTTCATGTTAGAGAAGTTTTCGTCTCCTAATTGACATTTGTGTATTGTTCTGCAGTCCCAAGCTGCCATATGAGTATTGCCTCCATTATGCTCAGTTTCACTGTTTTGTTATCATATTTTTTTCTGTGTTTGTTACAAATGGCTGATACAAATTCAGTATATTTTAAACTTGTTTTGTTTGCAAAAATTGAAATCAATTAATTAATTGTTTGCCTTGATTTTGGCTTTTGCCCTGCAGGTAATCCCTCCAGGTCAGCCCAGCTGGACAGATGAGTCCTATCAAGGCTGCTTCACGTGCCGGGTCTGGCAGTTTGGCCACTGGGTAGAAGTGACCATTGATGATCGCCTGCCTTGCCTTGGGGGCAAACTCTGCTTTTCCCAGTGTCAGACAGAGGATTTGTTTTGGCTTCCACTACTGGAAAAAGCTTATGCAAAGTATGTGAACGCTGCTATTGATGGAAATAGAACTACAATACTTGTGTATTTCTTCTGCTTTCTTATTTTACTCAGCTGCTTTGGGTACATATCTGAGCGTTGTGGCTGCTGGTGGTCTCATCCTGGCTTGTGCAGAAGTTGCTCTTTAAACTGTAGGTCTGTAAGGTGTGCTTCCAGTTGCATCTGAAGTAAGATAGTCTTCGGGAGGTAATTCTGGTGAAAAGTAAGCTGCAATGAATTTTCAGGATTCTAATGATGTTTGTTAAGTCTCTGTCCATTAGTTATCTAATTTGTTAGAGAAAGATGTTTTACTAGGGAAGATGAGAGCTCTATGAAAAGCAAAAAGCATGCAGATATTTTCATAGAAAGCAACAACATTGAGTGAGTTTGTGCTAGTTAAAGCTTTGGTTGTGTGAGTTTCATTGCTCTTTTGTATAATTTGTTAGTTTACTGTTTTAGAAAGAAAATGCAGCTATTTAGTGATTTATGGCACATCAGCAGAAAAGCTGTCCAGACAGACAAAGCAATTTGGAGACAAAATGCACTGGTAAGATAGACATCTAATGTCCCAGAGAATCTGAGCAGATTTGTGGTTGCCAGCAGAGGGCAGAGGCAGACTTCAGTTATGTAGTAACTTAGCTGTAGATTGAGCAGAAGCTGTGAAGCACTAATGCCATGTTAAAGCTTCTCTGTAGGTTTGAAATGTAATATTTGTTGTCTGCAGAGCTCTTATTGTTCGGTCTTAAAATTCTATTTTAGTCTTGACTTCTTTTGCTATATTTTTGCATTTGCTACATCAGGTGGGGCAGTCTCTTGCTTTGCTTAGGTTGTTGAGGGAAGTGCTGCTCTAGTTATTTGTGCAGAGTGAATAAAGAATAATTGAAGAGGAAGAAATATTTTTATTTATACAGAATGCAGTTAGTATATCACAAAAGATAACATAGAGCATGGATAATAGGGTACAAAGGACTAGTACTAGACAACAGCAGTTTTTTGAATAGAATAGAGAGAATGTAAGAAACTTCCCATCAAGCAGTGGAATATCCAATGGCTTACATATTCTTTAGATGTTGTGTTCTATGTAAATAAGATAGTATGTGCTTCCTCTTGCCTGCTTTGGGTCGTGAGGTCGGGCACAGTCATGATTGTGATATAGAGTGGAGTTGCAAGTGTGTAGGAACCGTGTTTCTTTTGTTCTGCTATGTGTAAAAACTTTTTCTTCATGCTTTTTCTAATTTTTTTGTTTAAATTTTTTAGAGTGCATGGATCTTATGAGCAGTTGTGGGCAGGACAAGTGGCAGATGCTTTGGTTGATCTGACTGGAGGAATTGCTGAAAGATGGATCCTGAAAGGCCCTGGAAAAAATGTGGAGAAAGGGAAGACAGGCATGGTTTTGGAGAAAGCAGTGTTTAGAAGATTAATGAATCTGAAGGAACAGTGTGTAATGAGTTGTTCAGTCCTCAACTCCAGACAAGGTGATAGTAAATGTGTCTATTAACAGGCTTCAAAGCACAAGGCAGCCAGCAAATACAAGTGCTGATTGTAGTACCATGCCAGTTTCATGGCACAATTTGAAGTGTTTGGATAAATGAAGATTTAAGGATGCTACTGACTTCAAGATGGGGGCTGCTTTGGAGGAGTGCTTTTTACATTAGACACTAATATAGTCAATTCTCAAAAACAAATGCATCCTCCCCAAAATGCACTCCCTCGAAAAAACATCTCAAAAACAACCTTGAGAACCTCAATTCATTTTAGCACAGTGAATTTGTAGGGACTTGAGATTAAGGAGCAAGTTAATACACTTTGCAATGTTGCTTTATTTCTTTATAGTCACTAAAATGAACTGTTTGGGGTTTCTTTGTGCTGATCTGATACAGATTTAAAACCAATTTCATTTTATCGCAAAATTGCCTTCTTTCACTAATGTTATTGTAAAATATGGAACAGATTCTTTTGTTTATTTTCAATTTTTTTTTTTTTCTATTCAGGTGGAAGCGAACTAGGAGAATTTCATGCCTTTATTGTGATAGACACATTGGATCTCTCTGAAGTGTCAGGCAAGGAAATCTTCCTACTACGAATACGAAATCCTTGGGGGAGGCGGTGCTGGAAAGGGCCTTGGTGTGAGGGGTGAGCAGTTTTATGTTCATTTGGAAAACCATTTGTGGAAAACCACTTATCTGTGTATTGCATAGGCAAACACTGCTAACAGTCTCTAGCAGAGGACAAGAGGCTTCAGTGTGTGTGCAATTCTTTAGAGAGCTGGGAGTTTACACAGCTCATTGCTGCTGAGTCTAGTAAATTTGATCTCCTAGATCTTGCAGTCTAAATTTTTTTAATAACTTTTTTGTTTATCAAATCATATCTTTTTATAGAGACAAACTGAAGGTGTTGCCTAACTTTCTGTTTCTGAATGTTGTGCTTTTTTGTTGTTCTTCCGTTGATCGAAGTATCTTTGATCGTGTTTGTTTCTTGCAGTTATTCTGCTTAACTGCAGTTATTCTGCTTATTCTGCAAGTAATTGCCTCTCCTCATTTGTTCCTGGCTCAGCTGCAGAAAACAAGCAAAGGAGTAATTATAAAACTATAGCAGAAGGAAGGATGCTTATGCTTGTTGCTTGTGTGATCTCATTTCTGTAGATTGAAGTAGGAGTAGCTAGAACTGAGTCCATATAAAGTAGGAATAAAGAAGAGAACTGTTTTAAGGACTTGCAGAAATATGTGTAGCAGCTCAAATAAAAAAGTAATAAGAATGAAAGGGCAGACCCTACGTGCTTATTTTGGAAAATGTTAACATGTTTTGACTATACAAAAGAACATGCAATTCTTGACCCAAGCAACAAGTGTTCAGTATTAAAATATGTTAACAATATGGTGATATTAATGAGCATTTTTGTAGAAATATTTTTCTTCCCTGAGTTAGAAAGATAATTTAATTGCATTTAAATTGAGAGACTTCAGGTGACATTTTTTTTCTTTTGAGAATGTTTTGGTTATATACTTGGTCTCTTGCAGTTTCTTTGTCAAAGAGTAAGTTGCCATGTAGTTGCCGGAGGATAGGGTTTCATTGGATGGCCTTAGAGCCCTGTTTTATTCAAGTGCAGAACTGTTCTTTTTTGCTAGTGAAACAATGGAAAATGTTGAAACTACTAGTTTTTAATGAGCCCTAAATAATGAGGTGTTAAAATTTTTGGTTTATCAAGACTTGGCAAGCAGATTCATGGAGGTAGTCAGTTGTTTAATACCAATGGCAGTTTTTGTTGTAAAGCATTAAAATTCTTTCAGAACAATGACAGTACAGCTTGTTTTGTGTTTTTTGCCTCTTTTTTAAACAACAGTTAAAAATCTTTGTTTTGCTCTCAGACTTCTTACTGTAGTGACTGTTGTAAACAAAGCACCTATTTCATCTAGAAGTCTGTTCTTCATCCAGTCTGGTATTAGGCTGTTTCTAAGTTATGACTTGTGTTTCCTATGATCCCTCTCACTGACCAGCAATGTGCAGAGAAATTTTCAATGCAATTATTTCATAATAAAATGAAGAAATCTCTTCTTGCTGTCCTGCTCCATAAGATATTTTGTAGAACATTATTTTTGAAGTCTGCTGGGCAAAGAGCTGAATGTTAACTTCTGTCTTATGTGTAGTGGTCAAGGATGGAACCAGCTAGATCCAGTAGTTGCTTCAGAGCTNAGATCCAGTAGTTGCTTCAGAGCTTCTCTCACAGATCCAAGAAGGAGAATTCTGGGTTGATGAAGAGGAATTTTTCAGGGAATTTGATGAGATTACTGTGGGCTTTCCAGTCAATGAGGAAGGACACCTTCAGAGCCTCTATACAGGTGTGGTATGAGAACATATCTTTCTCACGCAAATAACATTATGTCAAGGGAAAGAATTGATTTGAATTGCAAAAGGGTACAACTAGACCATAATTTCTCTTTCTCGGTTTTCTCCTCTCCTGTAGATCCCTAGGCCTTTTCTATCTCTACTGAAAAACAGAAGGATAAAAGCTAATTAAAAATCTTTAGAGAAACCATTGATGTTTCTAGGAAATCTAGTTACTTGCTTGTTGGTTTAGTGTCATCTGTCTAGAAGGCTGTTATTCTGGACAGCCCTGTGTTGTTTTGTTTTTAATGGTATATATACTTGAGATTTCTAGTAACAGTTTCTTGTAAAAATTATGTCATCTGTCTGTCATTACCAACTGTGGCATTAATTTTTATGCCTCTCAAAATCTTGGTCATGAATTTCTGCTTTGGGGAAGTGTCAGGCTATCACAGCATGTTTTCTTGGGCTGGGGAATCTCTGCCATATACCTCTTGTATAAAATTAAGCAGCTTCCCATGTCTGAAATCCTTACCATGGTTTTCTTATTTTGTTAGAGAAAGTGCTGTATCACTCTCAGAATGTCTTTGGATCCTGGGTGAAAGGCCAGTCTGCGGGTGGCTGCCGCAACAACAGCAGCTTCCCTAGCAACCCCAAGTTCTGGCTGAGGGTCTGGGAGTCAAGTGAGGTCTGCATTGCTCTGCTGCAGAAACACAGGAAATACAGCACTGACTGGGCTGGAAG
>VYZP01042007.1:0-88873 GCA_013400635.1 Hypocryptadius cinnamomeus | reverse complement strand
GGATCAAATCCATGCTGTTGCTGTGCCCTGCCAGCCCAGGGTTTTTGGGTGGTGCAGGGTGGTGGGTCAGGCTCAGCCCATAGGCTGGGAAACACATCCCTGTCCTTGCTGCTCAACCCCCAGAGGCTTTGCCTCAAAGGTCAAAAATCCCAGGGTGGTTTGGGTTGGAAGGGACCTTAAAGCCCATCTTGTTCCACCCCCAGGAACATCTTCCTCTAAACCAAGTTGCTCCAAGCCGTCTCCAATCTGGCTTAAAGCAACTCCCAAAGTTTTGTTGAGTGATGGATGGTGCAATCCTTGCATCCTGCAGGGATTTGGAGGAGGAGGGCCTGTCCCACACCCCTGGGCATGGTTTTCCCTCAGTCCTCACCCCTCTGCCCTGCCCTGGGTGTGTAACTCCATCCCTTCCAAACTGCTCCCCTTAAAATCCCATGGGTTTTTATTTTCCTCCTCCTAAATTTGTGTTTAGCTCAGCACAGCACAGAGGGTTTCCCATGGTCTCCACCAACTGCTGCCACCTCATTTCTCCTGCCAGAAGTGACTCCTTTGGCTTTATCCTCTCTGGAGTTCCTGGGAACAATAAAACAAAGCCCAGAGCCAGCAAGATAAAGATCTGGCCAATTAAATGAAGGAGAAATCACTCAGATCAGTGGGTTTGTGGGTTTTGTTTTTCCCATTGACTTTTTCTTCATGGACTACTGTTACTGGCAATACTTTTATAAATCATCAATATACAAGGGAATATCAGTAAATATTCAACCCACAGCACTAACAAGCTCTGAATGCAGCACAGCTCTCCCAAAGCTGAAAAAAAAAAAAAAAAAAAGGAAAATAAAAATCCTATCAAATTTATTCAGCTGGAATATCTCACCCAGAGAGCTATTCTCCCATAATATTTGGGGCAAGCACAGTGTCATAAATCTTAGTGCCATTAATCCATAGACTCATTCATCTCTGTTCAACTCTATAAAAGCAATAACCTTGTCACTATAGGGAGGACGATTGGGCTTTTAATTGCATATAGATTTCAGGAGAGTTCTTATCTCCTAGTCCAATTTGTAGCTCCAGTTTGTCCCTTGGTCAAACTCCATGCAAATGCAGTGTGCTCTCACACACTCCAGATGTTGCAGGGGCTTGAAAAGAACCTGTTCAGAGCTGTCAGATAATGCACCCAGCCTTTGCAGGCTCAGCTTTATTAGACAAGCCTAGATTTAATTAGCTCATCTGATCAGGAAATGCATTTTTCAGAGGACGATCAAATTTATGGAAACAAAACCCCAACAAATGTTCTTGAGTTTCCTGACTTGTCTCCCTTGGTTTTACAAGTGCTACCAAATCCATCCCTTGCAGTTTATGGTCAATTAAAAAAATAAATTAAAACATTTTAAAATTAAATTGAAATTTAAAACATTAAATTAAAATTAAACAAATTTTTAAAATTAAAAAATAAATTAAAATAAAAACTTTAATTAAAAATTTAATTTAATTATTTAAAATTTAAAAAATAAAATAATAAAATAATAATGAAAAATAATTTTTTAAAAGGTAGGAGAAGGTTCTCTTCCCTCCCTCACCGGGAACAGCAGCTGGAAACACTGGATTTACTCACAGGGCCATGTGTTCTGCAGCCTCTGGGACCTGTTTTTTTCCAGGCTTTACTCAGCCAAGCAACTCCAGAGGCCCAAACCTCCTTGCTGCTGTGTAATTGGTCAAACCAGCAAGCCCAGCTCAGCCCAGCAAATATGGAACTGCTCATCCCAGCCCACAGCCAGGCAGGATGGATTTGGTCCAGCACTGTGTGCTCCACACGTGCCTCTCCTCCCAGCAGCTCCAATGGATCTCAGAGCCCAAATTCACATCCTTGAGGGTGAAGGGTCTCCCTGCAATGCATGGCGTGGGGGACAGAGGTTGTGTTTGGGGTGGGTGGCCCCAGGGTGGTCCCCAGGTAGCACCTGGGCAAGTGTCCCCCTTCTCTTTGCACTGGCTGTGGATGTGGCTCAGGGGTCTTCACATAACAGCTTCAGGGGTCCTTCACATAACAGCACTGAGACATGATGAGCTGTCACCAAGACATTGGGTCCTCCTCAGGGTGCTTCTGGGTCTCTAGGTCCAAAAAATAATTAGGCTATCACAATTACGTTTTTTTTAGCCTGCTGGGCTGCAAAGGAAAGCTTGGAAAAGGGAACTTTGGCCTCAGTAAAGACACAGAGATTTCCCAAGCAGATAATTTTGTTTTCAGGGCTCAGAGGAGACATCAGCTCAGCCAAAAAGGGGATACTTGGGTCTGTGTCCAAGACAAGGACTCATAGAATTATGGAATTGTTTGGGTAGGAAGGGACCTTAAGGTTCATTCGGTCCCAGCCCTGCCATGGGCAGGGACACCTTCCACTATTCCAGGGTGCTCCAAGCCCTGTCCAGCCTGGCCTTGGACACTGCCAGGGACCCAGGGGCAGCCACAGCTTCTCTGGGCTCCCTGTGCCAGGGTCTCCCCGTGCCAGGGTCTCTCCACCCTCACAGTCAAGAATTTCTTCTGTATATCCAACCTAAATCTCCCCTCTTTCAGTTTGAAGTCATTCCCCCTTGTCCTGTCACTCCAGTCCATGGCAAATAACCTCTCCCCATGTCTCCTGTTTGCTCCTTCAGGCACTGGAAGGCCACAGAAGAGGTCACCCCATGTCTCTTCTCCAGGCTGAACAATCCCAGCTCTCCCAGCAGAACTGCTCCATCCCTCTGCTCATCCTGGTGCCTCCCCTGGACTCTCTCCAGCAGCTCCAGGTCCAAACCCCAAGTTCTCTCTGCAGCAGGAGCTGCAGTTCCGTGGCTGCGGCTGTGGATTCCCCCTGTGCTGTCATTCCCAACAATGATGTTCACCACCCTCCGTGGTGCTGAGAACAAGATAAGGTCCCTTAGGGCCACAAACACAGGAGCAGCTGTAACACCAGGCGTAGTTACGCCACAACCAGGCTCATAAATAAATGATTCTCTGCTCTGGAATGGGATTTTTTTCAGCGGAGTTCACTGCATTAAAATATTGCATCCTGCGAGTTTTTGGCCGAGGCAAGGAAATGAAAACTGATGCTGGAAGATTAGGAGCCCAGCGAGGGCAGGAATTCCTGGATACAGCTCTCTCTCAGCTCCCCATAAGGCTCCTGGCCCTAATCTTGTCATCTACACGCCTGCACACATCAAAGTGTGACCGAGAGATAGCTGGCTCGGGGACTTTGTCACATCATTTGTGTAGCAGAAAAATAAAATGTAACTTTCAAAGCTGTTTCCTTGGGAATCTTTTTTAGTTCTAACTCAGCCGTAAACCTGCATTTCAAATTTTTCTGGGTGTTTTTCTACCTTTCTCTTTCCCCTGTGTACCTTTCCCTCAGCACCACTTGTGTGTTTCCTATCTAAATTAAACATTCCTGGGCTTTTCAGCCTCTTTCCAGTGGAGCCTGAGAACATACCCGCAATTTTTCTGCCCTCCTAAGAACAATGAAGTGTTCAGAAGTGTTTAATCTCTACCCTGAAACTTGTTGCATTCAACTCCTCAGCAAGCCCAGGGTCCAACCAAGGATCTCTGACTCCATCATATCCCTGATTTGGGGACCCCCAATAATTATTAATCTGATTGTCTGATATTTTCTCTCATGGCGTGACTCATTATATCTTACTAAGGAAATAAAACACCCCAATCTTTTATTTTTTTCCCTCCACCATC
The DNA here is from genome assembly GCA_013400635.1 of Hypocryptadius cinnamomeus. Classification (NCBI taxonomy): domain Eukaryota; kingdom Metazoa; phylum Chordata; class Aves; order Passeriformes; family Zosteropidae; genus Hypocryptadius; species Hypocryptadius cinnamomeus. The sequence goes on along the minus strand of VYZP01042007.1, from coordinate 85,164 downwards.
CATCTGTGTCCATACTCCTCCCAAGAACCTGTAGAACACAAGCTGGGGAGCTTTGGCTGAGCAAAAAGGTCGGAACTGATGATTTTGACAAGAACAACTGGAAACTGTGATTCTGGTCTTTAAGACTTTCTCTTTTTTTAATATTCACATAAAAAAAAAAAAAGAAAACAACAACCAACAAAACAAACAAGCAAAAAAAATCCAGCAGGCAAAAAATGGCAGAAAATCTAAGTTTATACTGAGAGATACAAACCATGGAAAAGAGTAACAATGTTTTTAAAATAGAACAGGATCTACCTCTGCAAAATAAATTCTTCTCCTTTAAAAACAAGTCCTTAAAACAAGTTCTTTGCTGGAACAAAATGGGGGGTCGGTATGGACATCCCACAGGGATTTAACCCAGGTGACCAACATCTAGCCTGAGCTGCTGGTGGCTGGAAGCTCTTCCCACCCCTCTGTGTTGTGGTTGTTCCCTCCAACCACTTGCCAGGCGCTCCCTCCTCTTGTTGACCTTCCCCAGGATCTCCTGGATCTGTGCTGGGGATTTGGCTCCATGTGCTGGTGGAGAGGTGATGGTTATGGAAAGCTGGTGGTTGTGGAAAGCTGAGGGTTATGGAAACTGAGGTTTATGGAGCACTGTTGGACATGGGGAGGAGGGGGATGCAGTTTGTGCTCACTGGGAGCACAGCCTGCCCCCTCTAATCCTCAGAGCCACCAGACATGCCAGCTCAGCTGGTGGCAACTTGACCTCTCAAAGGTCCAACTCTGCAGAAGTGTTCAGCTGTAGATTCTGATCCCTCCAAGATACCAAACACTCAGGGAACACCAGCATTTCACCAAACTAATTTTGCCTGAACTGAATTCCTTCAGAGAACTTGTAATCCTGAGGAGTGGTGCTCAAGCCCACTGCAGATGCCATTAAATTGTTATTTTAGAGGCTCTGGATCCCTTTTTTCTCTCTAACTTATCCCTTTTCTCTATTCATAGGCATCGTCTAGAGTTTTTTAGGATGTGTTCTGGCATTAGGCGGGAGGACCTGCTAAGAGCTCACAGCTCTCTCTTCCCACAAAAGTTCTGACATGTCTCCCTCTTCCCCCTTCAAATAAACTCCCTCTCTGATGGATTGGCTGGAGGAGGCAACGTTCCACTGTGGAGTTAATCTTCCCATCACGGGGGGGAGAATTACCGCAGGGGAGTCCTGACGTTGGTGTGGAGTTACACATCTAATGCTCCCTGGGAGTCCTGCTCCAAAGGTAACTCTAATTAATTCTAAATGAGAAATTCTCCTGGCTCCATTAAAGATGACATCTGCGGGAACACCAGTGGCACAGAGGTTGGGAGCTATTAGTGCAGGAATAACAATGGATTATGCACATTCCCTGGAGAGATCCGAAGAAATAAATACACTTTGCTATCACAGACTCCAGCAAATGTCTAAGTAACAGAAATCAGATTAAATATCAGAGCAAATCAGTGTTAGAGTACAGCCAGCAAAGCACAGGTGAGACTGGGTAGAGAAGTCACCAGGGAGGAAAGTGCCCTGACCACAGGCTCTGTTTGCTTTGGGCACAGCCTAGGAGACACAACAGAATTTACTTCAAATACACAGTGATTATCAAAGGGGAATTTTCACTATTTGAGCAATTAAGAAAGGGCACAAGGCACTGCTCCTGGATATCAGTTTATAGAGAAAATAGGAGCAAAATGTTCTACTCTGAGAGCACCACAAGGCCTTACTTTGGTTACAGACCTCCTGGTGCTGTTAATACTAACGGGCAGTCGAGTAAAACTGATGTTCACAACAAAGATGCAACCTCAGAGTAGAGAAAACCTGCTAGAAAACACAATCCTATTTACAGTCTGCTTGGTTTGCTGCACTTCTTGCTTGTGAAGTTAAAAATCTCTGATAGCACAACTCAAGGCCAGAAGGTCTGCTAGACGTAGTCATATTTCGAAGGGTATGGGCGTCTCCCATCCTCACTTCGAGGAGCTTCTTCATATCCCACACCCTTCCTGGTCTTTGGGTCAGCTTCATACCCCGAGCCAACCTTGTAGGGCCCTGTCCTGTAGGAGATGTTCCGGCCCGAGGCGTTGTAGGACACGGCTTTGTAGCTGGAAGAGACACAAGAGGAACATTAGCCTCTGGGGGGGCTGTGACTGCCCAGCACTGCACTCTGTGCTCATGGTGGGTTTTAGGGAACTTTGTGCTGTGTCATCACTTGGAGGCACTCAGAGAGCTCAGCCCACCATCCATGGAAAGCTGCAAGTCCCTTTCAGGTTCTTTCATAAACTTATACTTTCTTTCCCTTAAGTAAACCGTTTATGGAGTGATGGACCCACCTGCAATAAGTGGATATGTTAGGGTACAAATTCCTGGTGATGTCACATCATCCCTGGAAGTGTTCCAGGCCAGGTTGGACAAGGCTTGGATCTACCTGGTCTATGGAAGGTGTCCCTGTATATGGCAGGGGTGGAATGGAAAAGACTTTAAGTCCCTCCCAATCCAAACTGCTCTGGAATTCTACAATTCTATGCAAATCATGGCTCAGCTGATGCAATCTACCGCTGATAATGATCTGCTGTGCAGCCTGCAATTCATGGGCTGAATCTACCAGCACAATGCAAGTGTCACATTTCGAGGTTGGTTCTCATGTCCTTTCTGTTCCTGTGTGAGTCACAGGGTCAGGGAGAGCAAATGCTCACTTTGGACCCACAGAGGCCAACTCATTAATCATGGACTTCAGGTAGTGGTGGGCTTGGCAGTGCTGCATTAGTGGCTGGACTCTGATCTTAAAGGTCTTTTCCAGCCTAAAGGACTCTGTGTTTCCATCACCACGAGAGCTATCATGACGAGGATGTCACACATCCACACATCCTGGGCCGGCTGTGGGACAGCTGGGCACCCAGGTTTCCTGCAATACCTTCCCATGTCCACCCAGCCCCACTTACCGGGATTCTTCTGGGATGAGCCCTTTGCAAGCAAGGCACATCATGATGCCTCCCACAAGAGCCAGGCCCCCTGCCACCCATCCAACAAAGAGGGCTGAGCCAAAGGTGTACCTGCAAAACAGGCGTGGCTGGTTAGGGTGTGACAGGTCCTGTCTGCTGCTGCTGAGACACAATGAACACTGGCATCCTCCCCCTGGCCCTACAGTTGTACCCAGAAGTCCCCAGAAGTTCCCAGAAGTCCCACCTGCGGTCTGAACCACAATAGCTTCCCTATCTCATCCTTGAGCTGCAAGGACACAGACATCCCAGCCCATTTGCTGATCTCCAGCCCAGACTCTATCTCCTAAGAATAATCTTCCAAGCCCTACAACCCTCCAAATATACTTCCAGAGTTTGCCAGTCCTTCAGCAGCAGCCCTGAGGGAGATTTCCACAGTGTAGCACTGAGAGCCAGCTGAGCACCCACCTGTTCTGGACGTTCTGCATTCCCTGGTACATGTTGGTGGTGGACATCCAGAAGTTTGTGACCAGCATGTTGGCAAACACAGACACTCCAGTGATGGCACACAGGCCTGAGAGGGGACAGAAGGACAGACTGAAAGCCACACAGTGCAAGAAGTCACCTGGAGCCTCAGGGAAGCATCTGACACCTCTGGAAAGGTGGGTGAGACACTGTGGCCTTCAGCACAAAGGGGCACCCACAATGTGATACACTTTTCTTCCAGGTTTTCCTTGCATTTACAATCCAACAGCAGGAATACAATATTGCACAACACAGTCCCAAGTCAGACCAGCAGGAATCTTTCTCCTGCTGTGTTTTGTCACACAAATGAGTTTAATAAACAAGTCATTGTATCAGTATTTCATGTTAAACATTTGTTTTACGGTGAAAAACATGGACCAAAAATTTCCTGACATAATTTTTTTTTGTGGAAAACACACTCTCTGTCACATGAAAGAGGAGATGTCTTTGGTTCACAGCCTGTTCATCACCAGATGTGGAAGACCAGCCCCAGGAGGTGGGAACTTCTTCCATTCATCCAAACAGGGGATGTCTGGGATGGCCATCCCTGACAATCCTGGCAGCAATGTCAACCTTTGGTTTTCCTCACCAGAGGAATTCACAGAACACTTGAACATGGAATCACAGACTGATTTGGGTTGGAAGGGACCTTAAAGATCAAGGTTAGATAGGAGCTGGGGTGTCCAGAAGAGCTGAAGTCCAGAACTTTTGGCAGAAAACCCTCACATGACAGTTTTGCCTTGTTCTTCCTTCCACAGTGTCCAAGGCCAGGTTGGACGGGGCTTGGAGCCCTGGTGCAGTGGAAGGTGTCCCTGCCCGTGGCAGTGGTAGAACTGGATGATTTTTAAGGTCCTTCCAACCCAACCCATTCCATGACTCTAAAATGATAGCTGCAAAATACAAAATTAAACTGTGTGGCAGAAGGTGGTTTCCTCTTTACAGATTATACTTTTTGAAGTTGTGTTGAATGTCTCATATCCCAGCAAGAAGTGTTGGGATTTGAAGGATTTTAAACAGGAACATTCTCCTTCCCTTTGTTAGGATATCGATTTCATTTGACTCTTATCTCAAAAATAATGTAGGAAAACATGTAAGTGATGTTTTAAGCATTTGTAGTTTTGAAGAAACTGGGCATTCCTGTAGCCTTGTAGGCTGGTATTTAAAACCTACAAACCAGGCTACAACAACCCTGGGAATCTTCCTAAAATTATTATGGATAAAGCCTGAAACTGAAAGAAATATTCTGCGTAAAAAAAGGCTATACTAATATATGGCAACAACATTTATAAAACAAATCAAGATATATACTTCCTTTTCCATCTGTGGGATGTTTTTTCAACCTTCCATGTTTTGTCCATGCAAACTTCTGGTTCCCAGAGATTTTTTTGTTCCCTAATCAGAAGTAAAAACCACTTGACCCCAGGAAATCAGGGGCAGGGCAAAGCCAATAACTGGGGGGCAAAGCCAATAACTGGGGGACAAAGCCAATAACTTCACAAATGCACCAAGACGTGCCCAGTTCTCAATTCCAGGGAAATGGAAAGCCTTCCACATGGAAGACATGACAGTTCCCACTTACCAGCAACAATGAACATGATGCCGGAGGTCAGGGTCATGTTGGCTTTGGCAGTGTCCTCCATGCTCCCAATCCGGATGCATTTCAGAGCAAAAATGCACACAAAGAGGCCGAGGAGTCCCAGGACGATCCCCACGATCATGAGGGCCCTCACAGCCTGGAACATCGCTGCAAAACAAACAGCAAGAGCCTCGCTGAGTGGCTGAAATGGGATTTGTCAGAGTCTGAGGGATTGTCAAAGATTGCCTCTGTCTGAAAATAGAAATATTAAAGAAGAAAACCTTGGAAAATGGGCACTGGATCTACTCCATATTATCTGGGGCACCTCTGGAAATACGGTGGTTTGACTTAACTTCCCAAAATGTTTGATGGTTTAGGCAGCCTTTTTTTAGAAATGTTCAATAGCAGCAGTCGTGAAATTCATGGAGAAAAGTTAGTGAGGAGCTGGGATAAGCATGGATTGTTCCATAACCACAGTGGTTGAGAAAGGGCTCTTCTTTCCTCCCCAGTCAGCAATGGAAGCAGACAGCTCCTCCCACCTATCCAGGATATTTCCAGCTGATGCATGACTCAAAATGCAGTTCTGTGAATTCCTGCTTCCCAGTAAAGCACATGGAAAAGAGGAAGATCAAACATTACATGGAGAGAAGGAGAGAGCATCAAAGCTCTGGCAACTATCTGCCTCACCATGTCCTTCCCAGGGTTGTTTGGAACACCAGTCCTGGGTAAATCTGTCCATGTTCATGAATAAAACATCCAAATACCCCCATCCCGAACTTGTGCAGCAGTGTGCCATGAGCTGGGAATGCTGGTGGATCATGCCCATGGGAGCTGAGGCCTGAAGGAGACAAAAACCTTTCTAACTCCTCTTGGGTGGAGTAGAAAAGTAAAAGGAGAAGTAAAGGGAGACTTGCACCTTTAAAACTGGAGAAGTAGTGGGGGAAAGAGTACTTGAATACCAAGGTGATTCTCTAATAAGGTGGCACATATCCCATCTTCTTCCAGACACTTCCCCTCCCCACTTGTGCACGAGTCCCTGGCAGAGACAGGAAGGCGGCAGAGCCCTGGAAGGGGTGCTGGGGAATATTTCAAGGTTTGTTGGGATTTGGTTGGGACACTTTGCAGCCTCTCCTTACCCTGCCATGAGCTCCCACAGCCCTGGGTCTGGCTTTGGTGCTCCCCAAGCATGATTGCTCCTCTTCAGGGAAGAGAAAATGTTCTCATGATGGAGTGAAACAGGTGGAAAACAGATTCCACAGCCCCAGGGACTTCTCTGCCCTGTCTGTCACTCCTTTGCTGGGTGACCACAGTGCCCAAGGGTGCAGGGGAACACAGAGCCCTTGCACAGGTTGGGAGAAGGGTTTATAAACCCTTCCCAGGAGGGTGCTGGGTGCCTGGGTGGCTCTCCTGGCCTGTGTTGGTGTCAGGAAGCAGAGCAGAACCGCGCTGGCACCACGGCGCACACGGAAGCAGGCGGGCTGCCATTCCACAGGCCGGGAATACACCACCTTCTCCCATCCAGCCTCAGCTCTTATGACTCAATTTGCCCTTATCAGCTGATAACGAGTGCTAACGAGCCGGGGGTTTTCAATCTCCCATTCATCAGCCCCCAGGTAGGAGCTCATTAGTTATGATCCATCAGGGAATGGCGGATACGCCTTATCAGCCCTCAGAGGTTTTTCCGCAGCACCTGATGGGAAGCAGAAAGAGGAGGAAATTTCAATCTTCGTTTGTCTTTGCAACCACCAAAGTTTCTTTGCAAATGCTTTTGTTTCAGGGCAGGCAGGAGAGGCTGATAATCCAAGACCATGGATCATGATGGAAGCACCGTGTCCCCAAGACAGTGCTTCATTCCTGGGTGTGTCCTGCAGGTTCCTGGGTGTCATCACTGGGCTGTTTTCAACCCTTCAAGCAGTGACCCCAAATAAAGATCCCACAGAGAGTTTGTTGTTTCTCAGGAGAGGTGTTCCCAGCACCTTGGGTGCCCATGGAAGGACGCAACAGGCGGGGCCAAGCCAAGCAGCCAAGGATGCTCCACTTTTGCTGGAGCACTGTCGTGAATGTCCATTGAAAGGAGCTGTTGGAAATAAGGGGGAAGAGGAGCACAGCAGGACATGACTGAAAAAGTGCCAGATAAGCACTGCATCAGCAGCCATTTCTGCCCCCATGAGACTGACCATCTCCAGTAAGAGAGGGAAAGGAGAAAGAAGTTGTTTCTGCTGTGGCATGAAGACCTCTCCACTTGGCTCACGGGACTTGAAGTGGGAGCTGTTTGGGAAGGCAGCACTGCAGTTTCAAGGGAATTTTGGCATCCATTGAAAGTCCTTTGAAAAGAGCTGCTTTTCCAAAGGTGAATGACCTCTGCTTGGAGGAAGGAGTGGAAGGGCTTAGACAAACAAAGTGGGAGACTAAGGAAAAGTGGTATCAGGAGCAGTAGGAAGCAAACAGCCCTGGAGTTACAAAACCTGCCTTTCGCACACACCTTTTGCATGAGGGATGATAACCTGGCTTCCACACAAAGGCTGGTGTTCCATAACAAGGGAATAGCAAAAGCACCAACAGAAATAACTTCTCCACCAAACTAAATGCCAGTGATGTGAAACCACAGCCTGCATCCCTGTTTTCCAGAGGTAAGGGAAACTGGATAGTTGTCTTCCTCCCCAGTGTGAATTGTAAGAGGTGAGCAAGGTAAACAACTTTAAGTCATTTAAATGACCATCACCTGCATTTCTGTTGCTAATACATAATAAAAAGGTGGAATCTGACTTTATGACCAGTAATGATTGATGGGATATAGAAATTTTAGGAAAATTAAGTACATCCAGCAGGTGTTTAAGTTAAGCAAATTCCAGCAGGGACATTTTTTCTATATGTTTGAAGGAATTAATCAATTAAATGGATTCATAAAGATAACTCTGACAGGATATCTCCAAAAACAGAAATTGTCTGTGAGTGCTTTGCACATTTCTTCATTGCCATATTACTTAAAAATAACTGAAAAAGTAAAATCTTGATTGGGATAAATTGACATCAAAATGGTGGTTCCCATTTCCTTATGGCTCATTTAAAACACAATCACCTGCCCAAAGCATTATGAAGAGATATAGTGGTCAACATTTTGTAGAGATATTTGGATAAATCTAATTTTTAGTCTTTAAAAAAATATTCCCATGGGAGAGGTGACTCTAAATATCAGGTTTGCTCTTCTAAATGGGAAAGAATTCACCTGGCAATCCTAAAGCTGGGTACACAGAGACACATTTATTCCATAGCACCCCTCAGAGAGTCATGGGTCCTCGGCAAAGGTTGAGGGTATCCCTGAGGATGACATCCCTGAGGATACAAGGCTGGAACCCACATCACACTTGGATCAACAGTTGCAAAAGGCTCATGCACAACAATGCTTGCTTGGACCTTTTTGTGATCATGCACCAGGAGTGAGGAACACTCCCAGGGCAAAATTTACTGCTGAGCTGGGAGCACTGGAATACTCTCACATGCAGTGGGGTGGGAAAAACAGCTCTTTTGGGAACATGAGCAAGGAAATAGGACCGCAATACGCCTCAGCACTCTGCTTCTGTAGACACTAACACTGCCCAGGTGATGGGCAGTGACTGAACACACCTTTCCTCTTTGTGCCCTTCCTACCCACGCCTCTCACAGGCAGATTTCTCCCATTCCAGTTCTGTCTTTGGCAAAACAGTACATTTCAATTATCCCTATTATCCTATAACACCACACAATTGCATACAGCCCTTTTCCTTGTGTTTCCATTCCCAGGGACAATACCTGGGGGTTAAACATCCTCACTCTCCTCACCTCAGTGGAGCTGAGCTGATTTATGCCAGCAGTGGTGCTGAACCCATGATGCTCACCCAGAGGTGCCCCACATGTTCTCCAGGTTGTAACCCCCACCAACAACCCCCACCACAAAAATCATTTTGGCAACAAATATGCTTCTATTTTTATGCTCATAACATAACACTGGAAATGTTATTCCTCGCAAAGTGCTTTAAGATACCTGCTCCTCCTTTCGGATGCACAGCTCCAGGAGAGCCCCTGGGTGACACCTGGAATAATTTTGCCCCTACCTGGCAGCCCGAGGATAGTGAAATACGGCCGACACTCCGTGAAGCCAGAGCTCTGCCGCACACAGCTCCTCCACAGCCCCTGGTACTGGAACACGGCCGTGACCGGGTTGTCATACAGGTCCTGCGTGCTCCACGTGTCCATGGCCGTGGCCATGATGCTCCCCCCAACGCCCAGCGAGGACACGAGGAACCCCATCACCTGGCAGATGGTGGTGGACATGGTGCGTCCGCGGAGAGCGGAGGTGGCACGGCCCCGAGGGAGCTGCAGCCCTAATGGGGCACCGGAGTCCTCTTGCCTGAGCCACCAGCAGTGCAGCTGCTCTTATCAGATGCTTTCCATTGAGCACTGTTTGCTCAAAGTGTTTTTGCAAGATAGTCCAGTTTCACTCTCGCTGCCGGCGAGGTTTGTGCCGGCAGGGCTTGGAGATAGGAGCTTTTGTCCTTTAGAAGTGCTTGTCCTTCCACGTTTAAGCAGCCACACTCTGCTGAGTGTTGGGTAACCCACTTGGGGCTTGGCCAGCCCCCGAAACCCTTTGCTGTCCATTGGGCCTCTCCTGCCTGCTTGGCACAGGGCAAGGATCATGTCCGCAGGGGAATTCAGCACCTGGCCCAGGCCACCACCTCCCCATCCCTCTGTTGATGCCACCAGAAAATCTGTCCCTCATGGAGGTGTCCTCACAAGAGGCACGATGAGACAGGGCTCTGTCAGAGATGTGAGGCCACCAGCCCAGCCCAGGGATGTGGCTGCTCCTTGCAGTGCCCTCGGGCATCACTGAACTTCCACTGGATGCTGACCATGGCACAGCCCATAGCATCAAGCCAAGAGCCCCAAACTTATCCAACAAAGCTCCTCCAGCCCTGTTCTCCACCCACCCACATCCCCACTGCCATCACGAGGACACACTGAAACCCAAGTGGGAGGGAGGAGAGCACAGGGAGCACTGGGAAATGGCCTTTCGGGGGGGGTGCTTGTCCGTGTTGACTGGAGGGATGGTCCTGGGAAAGGGATGGGGCGTGTAAAAAGTGGGAAAATCATTATCATAGTGGAGAGGTGGGCTGGGCTCGTGGGAGCAATATAAATCCACTGTGCCACTCCACCAATGGAATCAGTGAGGTACAAGGACCTTCCAGGCTTTACACACATCCATTCTCATCCAGTATCTCCCTCCAACAGATTTACTTCAGTCCTAACCTAGAAACAAATTCCTGCTTTAAAATGTCCATACCACAGGCACCATCCATGACAGGATTGGTGATTCACATACTTTCACAACCAACTCTCTCTCCCAGACATTTTTTGGTCCCAGTGACACCCAGCCCTGGTGCCACACCTCGCCCGCTCCATGTTGGGGCTGTTCGTTACTTTCGGTATCGGTCAACAGAACTTAATCACGAAAAGCTTTCCCAGCACCTGGATGTGGAGCCATGTGAAAGCCACCAGGAAGAGAGGAAAGGCTTATTTGACTCCATGAGGAGCTACAGCAGGGTTATTACACCCTGCATATTGCTCCTGCCTTCTGGAGAACAACCATCCAGGACATCCCTTGGCTTGTGGGGCTCTGCTGGCGCAGCCAGAGCACAATTCCATGTCTAGTGGCAATCACAACCCTCTCAGGTCAGGAGAAAGATGTCTTTGCTTCTATCAGTTTTATTCAAATGTCATCATTTTCACTCACTTTGGCAAGTTTATATCACAGGAAGGGTCAGTATTGACCTATCTAAAGTTGCCAGCAAAAATAATAAAGTGAATGGAAACCATGGAAGGGAACCCTCAAGAACCAGAGGTGGTAAAGAGCTGCTCATCCTCTGTGAAGAATAAGAAATGATGAGGGAATTCCTCATTTTGGATAATGATTTGTGATAGATCAGTGCTGGAGAATACTTAGAAGCTGAGAGAACAACTGGGGATGAGAAGGACCTAGAAGACAGAAGGACAAAAACTGCTAAAATGTGGTCAGTTCTCCATCCCATCCCTTGCAGTCCCATAGCCAGAACCATGTCCCAGTCTAGAAAATCTGGTTTCATTGAAGCCCTGAGGATGAGTGCTGTCCTTCCCATGCTCCAGGACTCGCCTTCTTGTTTCTGGCCATCTAGTGGTGAGAGCCCACATCCCTTTTTCTGGGCTGAACCTCATCAGAACATGTCAGAGGGAGCAATATTCCTTTGAGACATAACCCCTATTCCCAAGTGCGTGCAAAAGTGCACAGAGAAATGAACCCATAGACTGGCCATAGCTAAAAATAACCCCTGGGGAGGAAAAGGGAAGGAAAGAGGGAGAATTAAATGGGTGAACATATTTTTTCTAGCTTTTTTTTTTCCCCCCAAACACATCTGCCACCTTTTAAATGATTGGTTTTTTTCTGCTCTGTTGGACATCTGGGCGGTTGCAGGAGTATCAGTGGTGATATTCCAGCCCTTCCATCCCTATACCCACATTTGCTTTGGTGGGAGGGGACACACCACTCCTTTTTCCAGCCTGGCTGCTGGTTCTGGCCACGTGCAGCAGGAGCTGCTCTTCAAACCAACAGGGAGTTTTTCTTCTCTTTCTCCAGTGTTTCACATCCCAAGCTCTACTGATCCCCCCAAGACACCTATTGGAAAGAGGGCCATCCCTGGATGTGCCCATGTCCAGTCCATCACCTCAGTAACCTTTCCTTGGGAATGGAATTTTCTCCTGTGGATGGAGATGCTGTTTCTCATCATGGCTCTTACTCAGGGACATCAAAACCCCAGAGCAATGGTGGAGCAGTCAAAAAACATCATCAAAATCTCCAGGTGTGCAGGAAAGTCCAGGAGAACCAGCCTGGCTTTGATTTGCAGGGCCAGATGGAACCATGTCTCCAAAGAAGAGAAACCAACAGAAGGTTGGACGTTCCCCACTCATGTGCTGTCCCCAAAAATGGAACCAAGGAAGGAATTTTGCTGCTGATGGTCATGCTACTCAGTTAAGAGTTAAACACCCAGCCATGCTCAGTACTCCACGTGTTGCCATCTTTGAAAAATTATTGTGGTTTGGGGGGCTTCTGTTTGCTCATCCCTAAAAGTATTGGTTGAAGTGTTCTCCAGCAATCTCATTGCCATTTCTCCTGCTCTGACTAGAACATGCTTGAAAGAGTGGGAATTCAGAACTCACACACCTTCCTCAGTGGGTGCTTGAAGCAGAGTTCTGGAGACAAAATCCGAACTTGTTTCCTTCCCAACCCTTCCCCAGCACATTTCCTTTGCCTCTCTCAAATACTCCGATTTTAAACTTATTTTTAATGGTTGTTTCTGAGCTGCCCATGATAGGGAAAACATTCATCCCATTTTCCCAGATAACAGAAGATCCCCTGGGAGTTTCATCTGAGCTGTTGGCTCAGAGCACAACCCAAGAAGGGGCTGGGTGAGAGGAAGACTGTGAAGCAAGTCTGAGCATCTGCACCACAACCTGATGCTCATCTCCAGCCACCCCATGGAGATAACCACAGCCAGGATTGGTTGAAGGATGGGAATCTCTCTCCAAGAAATCTATGGATTGTCTCCAGCAGCTGAATGCTTGGCCAGAGGGTTTCCCAATCCACGTGGAAATGCTGAGCTGTGTCTGAGGAAAGGGAATGGTGAGGCTGCATCTCACCAAGGAGCAGAGAACAGGGCTCCCACTGAGCATTGTGACAACTCTGATGGTTTACCCAAATGAGGAAAAGAAGGGGGCTTTGTGGCCACTCCCTTGTGCCCCTTTATTCCAGCTCATAGTTGCTTTATCTCTTCAGGTGCTGACTCTGTGTTATCTCAAAACCGGTCCCTGGGCCCAGGCAGCTCCTGAATGTTATCGCCGCCTCTCCCACAAAAATCACCTCCAGCTCATGTTTGCTCTCAAATTTGCAAACACAGCTCACACCCTGCCAGCTGCTCACACCAGCCCAGCCTGCTCAGGCCCAGACTAAGCAAACCCACCCTTCTCTTCCTGCCCCTCCATTGTCGGGACCACCTCAGGGTTCGTGAATGTTGTCCACAATAAGAAGGGATGAATGGCCTTTCTGGAATTCAGTTAGGGAAGTGGGTCATGGAAGGACCCCATCCCAGCTCAGATCCACACCACTGGGGGTGGTCAAGAGGGTGTCTGAGGTCCCTCAGTAGGGACCTCAGAGGGTCCCTGGGGTGCATGAGGCTGAACTTGCCTACATGTCTATGAGCTGTAGCCCAGCCCCAAATCTCCACAGCCTTGCTCCTTCCTCTTCTGGCCCTCATCCCTAATCCCTTAGGATTTTTTTTACCTTGTCTCTCATCCTTTCATGGTGTAAAGGCACAAAACGATAAATGTGGCACACGTACCCAGCTCCCTGCCACCTCCTCCCACCCTGAATGTCACTGGGGTTCCTGAGACTTCTCTAAAGGTCTCTCATTGGCCCTTTCCCCATCCCCACACCTCCCTCAGCTCCAGCTGTGAGTGAAAACTCATCAGAGCCTCACACATGTCCTGGATATATCAAGTCTCCAGCCTACCTGGACCACCTAAATCCTTCTGCACCCAAAACGTGACCTCAAAAGACTTTAAGCAGGTTGCAGCAGTTGCCTGCAGATGTTTCAAAATTCAGAGCTGACCTGGCTGGGTGAGAGGATTTCAAGCAGCAAACAGATTGGAAAGAGACTTTGCCCTGTCCATCACTGGTGGAGGATCATGACATGGCAACTAGCACTTCCCATCCTTACAAACTTTGGGCATGGAACAGTTCTAGGGAGCAGAGATGCTGTCACCTTGGCCAGTGGCTGCTCTGTCTCCAAAATCAGGTTATTTGCTATGGTTATGCCACAAAATGATTGTGGGTTGTATGAAATGAAAGAAAGTTTTGTCACAGCATCGATGTACAAGGAAAAAATCCAGAGCAGCCAATGTTGATGCTTCCTAGACATGAATTCTCCTCAGGAAACATCTATGCACTGCTGCTACCCTGCACCAGCCAAATTGAAATTTATGGAAAATCTGGGCAGTTGTGGTTGCATTCCCATGGCCTCTTTTCCCTCTGAGCACTCTAAGAACATGGGCATTTTTATCAGTTGGAGAAGCTGAACAAGTTGCTCTCAGACTGTCAAAGTTTGCCATTGGAAAAGCAAGAATATTCTCCTATTTCAAGCCAACAACCCTTTAGTCCACAGCAGAGAGATATCTCAGCCCTTCTGAAGGGTAAAAAGAGCTTTAGACCAGAGGGAGATATGTCCTTGGAAAAATTGCTGGAGAAGGCTCCCTGAACAGGTGTGGAAAAAAGACATTGACACAGAAACCAGAGAAATCACTGCCCATGCAATTGTAGTTTAGCAAAGCTGGGAGAAACTGCAAAATTCTGCTCTGAGCAGAAATCACCTCATGATCTCCACACAAGGTGAAACCACCAGCCTTGCCCAGCTCAGGATTTTGCTATTTCTCCCCTATTTGTGTGCTCAGTTTCCAATTATGTCCTCCAGACCATCTCAAGCCAAAGCAAGAAGCAAAAAATAACAGGAGAAAACAAAATCAGAGCAAATATGTCCAATCCTCCAGTGCCACATTTAACCAGAGAGCGAGTGTTTATAGCTGAGCAGCCAGAGCCATAAACTGCCTGGGTAATTTCTCATTTCTATCTATTATCTTGATTTTTCCTCAATCTATTTGAAATTAAAATTCCTAACTAAATTGAAGATAGATGATGGGCAAGACAAGCTTAATCTTTGCTGTGGGAGCGAGGGATGGAGGTGAAAAAAACCTTGGAACCCAAAACTTCCTCGATGTGCTCAGGTCACCTCACTGCTTTGCCAGAGTCCTATTATTTTTATTCACTCTGGCACTATTGTTCCCAATATAAATTGCCATTGTCAGGATAATAAATAGGGGTTGATAATGGAAATGCTGACAAACCATTAACTCTGGGGTAGTTTGTGAGGAGGGTTTCATGGGGATCAAGGTGCCGCACACCTAAAATAAACACGGGGATGATGCACTTAAATAGTATCTGAGCAAATTAATAATAGGATTTTTAGAATAATTTCCCCCTCCTCTGATTGGGGTGCCACCTTTGCTGGTGGTGGGTAGGAAGACATGCCCATAGGAGCAGCGGGATTCAGGAGTCAGAGCCAATCCATAAAGCACAGCAGTGGGACTTGAGGCTTTGCTCCAGCTTCTCCAGAGACTGGAAGTGTCAGACAATCTATAACAGGACAAAAAACGGGAGCAGGGAGCGGGGTGACTACAGAAGAACAAGCCCAGTTCATTAAAAAGAAAGGGAAAAATTCCACCTCGTTTTGTAGGGCAGTGCTGATAGCACTGGTCACAAAAAGGATCATTTGGGACAAAGCACATAAATATTCATATTCCCTCACACCAAGCCTACACCATCTCGCTGACACCACTGAGGGTGAGGACTGCAACTTTGGGGGGCTCAGGCATCCACCACCTTTATTTTTTATGGCTGTCCTTTATTCCTTGGGCTTTTTTATATCCCTTTTTGTAGGTGACAGCAGTAAACTGGGCAAACACAAGTGGGAATTCCACTAAGGAATAAGATGAGGGCTTTATTAGAAACCCCAATATTTAGGGTAGGATACTAATTTCTGTCCGTGGCTGGGAGGGATCCACAGAGCTTGTGAGATGGAGCTGAGGAATCATGGAAACACAGAACTCCAGGATGTTTTGGGTTGGAAGGGACTTTAGGGACCATCTCGTTCCACCCCTTTCTGTGGGCAGGGTCATGGGCACTCCAATCTCCAGCAGCCCCTCTAAATGCAGGAAAATCCTGCTAATG
The DNA here is from genome assembly GCA_013400635.1 of Hypocryptadius cinnamomeus. Lineage (NCBI taxonomy): Eukaryota > Metazoa > Chordata > Aves > Passeriformes > Zosteropidae > Hypocryptadius > Hypocryptadius cinnamomeus. The sequence continues at coordinate 69,274 of VYZP01042007.1, read as the reverse complement.
AAGGAAATCCATCCCCTCAACATTCCCATTTTAGAGCATTAATACCCACCCGACAGACACCAGTCTGGAGGTTTTGGAATTGCAAAGAAATCATCCATGGTTTTCTGCTTTTTGCTGTAGGGCTGAGGTCAGTGACAAAAGTGTGAAAGAACAAAACCCCCCAGATCTCAAGTATTCTGATTTCTTCAAAGATTAGAGTAGTTCCCAGGGCTGAACACTTGAAAAGGTTAATTGCTTCTTTCGCAGAGTTACAGTTTTTGTCATTTTAAGCTTTTTGAGCAGAAGAACTGTGGAAGAACTGCAAGAACTGGAAGAACTGCAGTGTCTTGTGGGAGCATCTGTGTGGGGAGGGTTTGGTTTTCACACCTCAATTTACTCCTTGCATGGTGAATTTAATCTCTTTCTAAAATCATTAAGGTTGGAAAAGACCTCTAAGATCAAGTCCAACCATTAACCCAGTGAGTTTTACCAACATGTCCTGCCCTTTGCTCCCTGAGTTTTCCCTTGGTGAAGCTGCTCAGTTTTTAAGACTGGGAGAGCAGTGCGGGAATGCCAGCCCCGCACAAACACCCTTCTTTGGATGTCATCCTTCAGCTGGATGCCCAGCCAGGATCAGGCTCATGTCCTTCTAGGAAAATGCATCTCTGTACCTGAGAGTCCAAGCAGGGACATTCCAAGCCACAGCTCCAGCAAGAGGACGATGCTCAGGGACATCCCTGGTGTGGGGAAGCTGCAGCACAGCCAATGCCAGACAGCAGTTGGGAATGAGGACCCAGAGAGGAGCAATACAAAAACACAGCTCAGGGGATGAAACACCTCCCCAGCTGGTGTCTGAGGCCACAGCCACACTGGGTTATACTGGTTTGATTTGTGCCTTCTCTTGAGAGAAGCAATTTTTGTGCACAATGCCCCTTTTTGTGTGTTTTGGAAATGCCATTTTGCAGAAGTTCTGCAGTGATTTCCTGATATAATTGGCTTCTTCCCTCCATTCTGGCTGTATCAAAGCACAGAGACCAGATGGGTATATGAGTCTAAGTGCCTTTTTTCTCACTGTATTAAGGCAAGAAGAAACCCCAGATAATCCTGTTGTAACCTAATTGTTTGCACCCCGAGATACTCTGGGCACAACCGGGACAGGAATTATTCCCGTGGCAGAAAAAACTGGAACCAAAGGAGAATTAGGGAGAAATCCAGCCTGGTGGTGTTAGCCCAAATAGAAATACAGTGAGCTGAACTGTGACATATCCTCTTAGGAAAGGATCTTCTCCAGTGACAAGACTATTAGTGGCTTCTGGTGGGAAGCCACAAACAGCCACACAGCTGGGGCAGGAATCTGAGCCAGAGGCACCTGCGGCACAGGGGATGAATCTCCCTATGGAACAGCCTGGACAGCACCTCAGGATGCATAATTAGCTGTAACAAGTTTTGCTGAACCTCAGCTTGGCCATGGGAGGGGGTTTGCCTTGAGGTATCTCCAAGGACCTGTTTTCCAAACAAGGTGAGCACTCGAGGTCCTTTTTGGCTGAAATTTGACTGAAAATCCCTCACTGCTCATGCAAAGATTGCGTCCCACCCCCTCCCACCTCTTCCCTGGCACCATCAGGCCCTACCTGGCAGCCCCAGGATGGTGAAGTAGCCGCGGCACTCGGTGAAGCCGGAGCTCTCCCGAACACAGGTGCGCCAGAGGCCCTGGTAGTTGAAGACGGCCGTCACCGGGTTGTTGTACAGGTCCTGGGTGCTCCACTGGTCCATGCACGTGGAGGCGATGATGCCCCCGATGCCCAGGGCGGACACCACGAAGCCCATGGACTGGCAGATTGTCACCGACATGGTGCCAGGCGCGCGGGAGCCGCGTCCTGGGCGCGCACAAGTCTCCACAAACCGGGTCTGGGGCAGGCAGCCAGGGCGCTGGGGACTTTTAGCTGGAGGCACTGCCTACGTCACGCCAGCAGGCAAGAGAGCACTGGGTGCACCACGCAAACCTCCCCTTGCCTTTATCTGTTTCGGTGAGATAATTTCCTCACTCGGTACCAAGAGCCATTTGTTCCAGCTCGCTCTCTGTTTACCTTCTCCCTCCAGGCAGAGGCACGGCCGGACGGGACCAGCAGGTCCCTCTGGAGAGCTTCCACAGGAACGCCAGGGCACTCCGGGAGACCAAGCACAGAGGGGCTTAAATTGGACGAAACATAAAAATTATGGAGAGGCTAATCCTTTCCTGGCAAGGATGATGCTTTTGAGCCAAGTGGAGAGGTTCAGGTTGGGTATTAGGAAAAACTCCTTCATGGAATGGATTGTCAAGTGTTGGAGTAGGCTGCCCAGGGAAGTGTGGAGTTCCCATGCCTGGTAGGATTTCACAGATGTGTGGATGTGGCACTCGGGGACATGACTGACCTGGGAGCACTGAGGGAACAGTTGGACTTGATAATCTTGATGATCTTAGAGGGCTTTTCCAACCTAGATGATTCCATGATTTAATGGCTCCATCTGGCTCAAGCCAAACATTTAAGCCAAGGTTAATGTATAAAAAAGGGAATCTTGTAGCACTGGGTGTTTGGGTACACCTCGGGAAGGCTGGGCTGGGAGCCCACAGGAAAGGCAGCACTTGCTGAAGAGTGAAAGGTATGAACCTGCAGTTTGTTGTGGGAGGACCCAGGGGAAAACATAGACAAAGCTGCATATTCTTTTATTATTGTTTCATACCCCTCATCCAAATAGGAATTTGGACTTGTTTCCATGGACAAAGGGAAATGGCAGGGCAGACCTGCTGTAAGACCAGAGCGCCCTAAGAGACCTGGCCTTATTGCAGGCCTAAATGCCTTTGTGGGATAATGCCTTGTTTGCCCGTTCTGCTCAATCCCTCACCACTTTCTTCCTAGCCCAGTTTTCCACAGGTACCAACCTGTCTGTGGTTGGAGAGGAGCAGGGAATGTGCAGGAGGAGATGAGAAGCCCTGTTTCAGCAGTGCCAGATACACAGAGCATAGGGAGGGGTCAAGGAGGGACCTTCAGGAGAAGTGGAGATCAGCAGGGTGGCATTTAGGTGGTGGAAGTGGAAGGAGGGAGGAAGCATGAAGGAATGGACCTCTGTCACCTAGATGAATTCACCCTTGCTCAAGGACCCTGGAGTCTCTTCCAGATGCTTGGCCTCAATGCCTTGAGGACTTCCTTGTAAAGCTGCTTCTGAGGAAGATCCAACCTGTTGTGGCACCAAAATCTCCCAGAGATTATTTTGGTCCTGCACCTTTTTGAGAGAACCAAGCAAGGGACTGTGGGAAGTCACCCAGTCTGTGTCCATGCCCAAAGCAGAGCAGCTCTACTCATGAAGCTCCAAGGGAAATGTCACTCCCACTTAAGATTCCAGAGACTCAATTATCAATTCCAAAAATGTTGTGTCTAATACCGACGTTGGTTACACATCATTCATGAAATTAATTCCCAATATTAAACACCAACCAGGGAAAAGACAAATCCAAACAGTCCTCAGGTTTAAATGGAACGCTACCCCATTTTCCGTTTTTTCCCCAAAAGAACAGGATTGGTGATTCACATACTTTCACAACCAACTCTCTCTCCCAGACATTTTTTGGTCCCAGTGACACCCAGCCCTGGTGCCACACCTCGCCCGCTCCATGTTGGGGCTGTTCATTACTTTCGGTATCGGTCAACAGAACTTAATCACGGAAAGCTTTCCCAGTATCACGTAGCTAAATATAGAGCCTGAGTCCAGAGCACAAACACACCCTGTGTTTGTCACCACCAGGATCGCCTGGAGACGGAAAAGAGTAATGGCACCCAACGATTGTGTTCAATGCATTAACTCAAAGGATAAATTCACCTTGCATTCGATCAGCTTGGAAGGTCTGGGAAAAGCGTCTCTACTTGGTACATGTCGATCCCTGGGTGGGGAGTGCAAGATACTTGCAAAGGGATAAATTTTGTCCAAATTATCACCCATTTATTTCAAAATGTGCCAATGTACAGCAGCAAGAAGAGTAGGGTGTTGGCGTGTGAGCAGCAGCGTTCCCAACCAAAAATTTCCTAACTTTAACAAAAAGGACAGTTTTCTCCTCTGGGAGGATCTCACAGTGAAAACAGCCAAGGACTGAATTTCTTCAACCACCTAAACTTGATGTGACCTGTGTAACTCATCTCAGTTATCTCACATGACAGGGACACAGCAAGGACAAAGCCTTCCCTGGGTGTTTTTCTGAAGGGTGACACCGAAAGTCTGTCCAGCTGTGCCCACTGCCCATCACCGATGCTGTGACTGCTTAAGTGGGAAATTACACCTGCTAAAAAGTAGTTTGTGCTGTTCTCTGGGATTTAAGTGATTCAGCCTCACTTTAGCCTTGCTGCTGCCCGTGGGAAGGGGACCCCTCTCGGGGTGCTGCCTGGAGCCATCAGCCCCTTCCCACCTGCAGGGTCCACTCTCCCTCTAACACCTCTCCTCACCACCTTCACAACCCCACTGAACCTCCTGCTTCCACCACAGTGGAGAAGATTTCTCTTGAATATGGGATTTGTCCCTGCCAAGGAGGATGCCTGGACTGCCTAATTATTTTATTCATAAGCCAGCCGTGCTTTCAAAGACATCTGGGTGACCTATCTAAAGCTAAGTGAATCCCTCACCCCGGAGGAGCCCTGCTCCTCCTGATCCCTCCGGGGAGCCGGGGTTGGGTGGCGGAGGAGCTGCCGGGGGAGTTCTGCGGAGCCGGACAATGAGGAACACATTGACAAAGTGTTCACATTATTGGCTGATGGGTCTGCATCAGTCACTCATTCACAAGCACAAGGTCTAAATTGCAGAACCAATTAACGGCACTAATAGCCCTTGCCTGAATTAATCTTTGAGACAAAAGAGGAGAGAAGTGGAAGAGCTATTAGCAAATCAAGCTGTACCATCCCTGCTTTATTGCAGGAATCTAAGTGTCTGTATTTGGCTATTATGAACTGACTGCAATTACAGCCCTCATTTAAAATGATTAAGTGGTTATAATTATTTTTCAATTAAAACTTAGATCTTCCATTTATACAACATTGCAGGCTTCAATTAAAGTCCTTTTTCCTTTTTTTTTTTTTTTTTTTTTTTTTTTTTTTTTAGGAGAAAGTACCACTGTGCTAGAAGACTCTTGCATCTCTTCTGGCCATTGAGGGCCAAGGAACATGGTAATAACACCTTTGTTTGCAACCCTCCTTCCCGGCCTCCTGAACTCCTGAGTGGTGAAGGAGATAAACTACCAGGCACAACACCTACCACAGGTCAGGAAAAACGAGCTTGGAAAGCTCCACAAGCCTCAAATACCCCTGAAATCAGGTAAACCCACCTGGAACGGTGGCTTAACCACGCTCAGGACTAAGTGGTGCTGTAGGAGTTATTTATAAAAGATTTGGGGAGCTGGGGGGTTCTCAGTTTTTCTGGGGCTTTTGGAAAGAGCAAAACCCCTGGAAAACAGAACTAGGAGGAATGTGGCAGCAGATGAGCTCAGGAGAAGTTTCTGCCTAGGCTGCTTTTAAACATCTGAGAAGAGAAAAGCCAAGACCTTCATATGAAATTAAGCCCAGGGAAAACTCTCTCTAGTTTTCATTTCAAAATGGTATTTCTATTTCTCACTGTGCTTACATGAAGAGGAAGAGGTTTGAAAGAGAGAGGAGAGGAGAGGAGAGGAGAGGAGAGGAGAGAGTTCAGAAAAAGTGTGGCGGTCCAGTCAAAATGTACTTTCCTGTGATTTTCTTTTTCTAGCAACATGCCCCCCCCAATCATTTATTCTTTTCAGTAGCTACATGAGGTTGAAGAGCTCTAATAGTGTTACTTGGCCATGGCTTCTGTCACCAAATTTGACTTGACAGTGTCAGTCATGAGGTGAGAAAGGCAGCTGCCAGAAAAGGGCCAGGCCACACCAAAAAGTCACTCCTTCCAATATGATGTGACCTCCAACAAAGAATGGCACAGCCAACTTTGTCCCAGAAATGCTGGGCACACCAGGAAATTTAGAGAGAGAGGATATTTTGCAGTTCTGCAGGGAGGGCTGGGTGGAGGGGGTGACTCAGAGGGGCAGGGTCAGACAGGAGGACGCAGGCAGCAGTGTCACCCTGCTTGTCCCAACACATCACAACAACACCCACAACTTCCTGCTCTCAGGGTCTTCAAGGAACTACAAGCAGCACTTTTCCTGCACGAGTTCATGAGCTCCACCACAACAGGTCTTTGGACAAGTCCAAGCATGAGCAGCTTCTCAGGAAGGGTGAACTTCACACAATCTCTCAACTGCTTCTCCCCTGCCTATCCCCAGGAGGAGCCGGGGGAAATGTGTGGGCAGGAGGAGCTTTGGTCCACCACAAAAAGCTCAGCAGAATCATGAATCACTGGTTGTTTCCCTGGTTTGCGTTAAGGAGCAGCCGCACCAGAGGTTTAGGGAAAGACCTTTTTCTATCCAGCCTCAACTCAGCAGCCTTTCATGTTTCTACCAGAAACTTAAAACTGCCCCTACTGAAGGGTGCCCAGTTCAGGTGCATTCAGCAGGGGGTTCCAGGGGCTGCAGTACCCAGAACTGGCACCTGGACACATGTACAGACCAAGCTGGAAGGGCTTTAGCCAATGTGCCTTCTCTGGATCATGGAATGACAGAATGGTTGGGAAGAAGCCCATCCAGTTCCACCCCCTGCCATGGGCAGGGACACCTTCCACTATCCCAGGTTGCTCCAAGCCCCTCCAACCTGGCCCTGGACACTTCCAGGGATGAGGCAGCTACAGCTTCTCTGGGCAGGCTGTTCCAAGGTCTGTTGGTGTTTGGGAACAGGAGATTTGGGAATAAATCAAGTCACTGGAGGGAGACAACCCAGAAAGAGACATCTATGAACAAAGCCTAAAGCCTGGCAAGAAAGAATAAGGACCAGGCTGCAGATCCAGGACCTTGTGTCACTGACACCATTACAAGGTAAACACCCATGCAATTAACTGCAATTAAGTACATCCCTGAGCAGCGGATCTTCTGGAGCAGCACCTTCCAAGGAAGAATGGAAGTACTGCCCAAACTCATGTGTGTATTTAGCTTTAACTTCATGGCTCTGGGTGACAACCAGAGTGGTGTGACCCAAACAGTGGTGGTATCGATGGAGCATGGGGGGATAGTCCAAGGAACAAGCTCCTACAACCACACAGGGCCTTTCCATAAACTTCTGGTCCAGAAATGGATGCTCTTGCTGCCAGCCAGCCTCATTTCCTTTCCTTCCTGGGTTTGGATGGACAGGTGGTTTCCACCTGAAATAATTTATTAATCACTTTATGTCATTTCTCCTCCCACGTCTGTATGCAAATACCACTTTTGTTGTCATGCTTCTGGGTGACATGGGAGTTATCCCTTCATCCCTGGAAGTGTTCCAGACCAGGTTGGACAGGGCTTGGAGCAACCTGGTCTAGTGCAAGGTCTTTAGTGCAGGTGGTGAAGAACAAAAGGTTGTTTAAGGTCCCTTCTATCCCAAACCATTTGATGATTCTATAATGTCACTCCATAAATCATATTCACTACTCTTGTATTTGTTACATAATTTCAAGCTCATACAGTCTACACTGGTTGTTTATTATTATTATTATTATTATTATTATTATTATTATTATTATATCCCTTGATACAAAGCCTCTTGTGCTGATAAACCACTGAGGGTGAATATTTAATTACTTAAAAGCCAAGAAAAGCAGAGGCTGAGGTTAAAAGTCAAGTGAAACTACAGAATCTTGTTGTGAGACACTCAGACTTCATCGACTTCAGTGAAGGAGGACTTGACTGGAAAAGTCCCATTTTACACACAAAAGGACTTCAGAGGTGGTGTCACGCTGCTCCTCAAACATCCCAAGGCATTCTGATGTACTGAATGCTGCCATCTTCATTAATTTTCATACTGGAAACAAGCCATGGAAGAGTTTTCTGTTTGTGAGAGGTAGACAGGAAGAACTAAATAAAATAAATAAATACATGTCATATAAACTAAAGTATATAAATTTGATGTGCAGTGGTCACCTGACAAATCAGATCAACACAGTTTTGGGTGACAGAGCACTGATATTTTTCAGCTTCTATGTATTGAAGAAATCACAAATGGTTTTTCAATCCCAGGCTCTGGAAGTTGATGTTGGAAAGCTCTGGAAGCACAGAGGCTGCAGGGAGTCCAGAGCTGGAGTGTTCTGGCTGCCACATCCAAGGCAGGAATAGACTTAAGGCTGAACTGAGATCAGCTTATCACAGGGATGAGGTTGCCATTCAGTGGTTTCCAGGATACAAAATTATTTTTCCCACTGGTCACAGGAGACACAATTCTGTGTTGTGCTCATCCACATGTCCTGGTGCTCTGCTTCTCCAGGATTTCCCAAAAACATGTCCTGATGCTTTACTTCTCCATGATTTCCCAGAAACACAGTGTTTTTCTACCTCTTGGCCACCACCAAAATATCTCCACTTGACCCCCACCAGCTGTCTCTGAGCTCAAATCCACTTGAACCATCCCAGGACCAAATCCTAATCTTCAGCCTTCTTGGAAAACCTTTTCTATTCCCAAATCTCCCTTTGCGGCATGGATTCCCACCAAAGCAAGAAGCCTGAAGAGATTCCCTGGGAGGTGAGTCCCAGAGGGAAACCAGAGTGAGCACAGTGACATCCCAGCTCCTCTCACCTGTCTGCACGATCCTAGCCTGGATCAGTGTTCCTGCTCAGCCAAGAGCTCCCCAAAGGAGCAAGAACGACCCCTGCAGCTCCATCCCACCCCTGGAATGCCACAGCCGTGAGGTGACCTACTGGAATGCCACCACAAGCCAATCCCATCATTCTTACACAGAGAAATCCATGTTAAACCTGCTCCAGCAGCAGCAGATCATTGTGGGGGGAGGGAGGAGGGTGATTTTTACCATCCAAAGCCCAAACAGATGGCAAATTCCTGTGTCAGGCTTTGTGGCCAGAATCGAAAGGCTCAGGCACATCTGTCACAAACAGCATTCCCAGCCTTTCCTCCCCGAGCCTTTGTTTCCTTCTCATTGCTTTCACACCAAGAGATTCCCCCTGGAAATTCAGGAATTGTGCTTGCACATAATACAGCCCTCAGCTTTCCCAGGACCTAAAGCCTGGCATTGAAGTGAACAATTGTGTGTCTCCAGTTGGTTTGGAAAGACAAAATTTACCCTGGCAAGACTCTCCTGCACTGGGCAGGGGGGGCAGAAAGAGCATGGGCAGTCCTCTGAACCATCCTATTATTATTATTATTATTATTATTATTATTATTATTATTATTATTTTCTTATGTTTCCTTCTTACTCCCAAGAAAACCTGTGTGACCCAGACTGAAGGCCTCTCAAGGTGCCTTTCAGTCAGTTTTACAGGGCTCTGCATAGAGGGAAGAACAAACAAGGAGGGGTTTTCATGACTCGGATTTTAGGATGAAGAGGGAAGATGTAGCATGTGAGGAATGAGGGTGGATGTCCTTGCCAAGGCTTCAGCAAAGTCCACTGGGGACAAGGGGCCAGCAATCAGCTCTTCCACTATTCCCTGACTGAGTCAGGATTTATTTTCCCTCTCTAGGTCAGCTTTCCCCACAGGCTAGGAATTCCAAAGCCATGCTTGTGCTGCAAGAGAAGGAAAAGTCCTCGCCCAGAAAGAAAAGAAGTCCCCAACCCATTAGGTTTTGTGCCTGCACATCCTTTGCATTGCACATTTGCACTTAAAAATCATTAGGTTTGGTTTTGTTTTGTTTTGGGGGGTTTTTTGGCTTTTTTTTTTTTTTACTAAAGCATCCATTGATGTTCTACCTAAATAGGAAAGAAATTTATAAAGGAAAGCGTAGTTGCACTGTAGAAGAATCCATTTTCCCCTTGTTTTTGTCCAGTCTGTATCCTTTGCTGCTGACTGTTGCTCCTTCAAGAAAAGCAGGCATCCTTTTTTTTTTTTTTTAAATAAAATGTTTTATTTTCTGTTTATAAAATTCCTCAACTGAGTCTTTTGGGTAAACTTTTGTGGAAAATCAACCAAAGTGGGGCTGGCACATAATTCCAGAGAAGAGATGAGTCTGTGCAATCCCCTTAATGCAAGGCTCTCTGAACCCCTATTTCAGAGCCTTAGGGTGTTTAATACACACCCTGTGTTGATTTTCCAGGGGGGGGAAAGAAAAAAAGACAGGAATGTCAAATTATTTTATTTGTATTGAACAAACTTCCCTCCTCAGGTGGGAATTTCAAGATTTGTGCATCCTGTTCTCCTTCCAGGTACCTTTTCCCACCTCCTCCTCTTCACTGGGCAAACCAGGGTAAAATTCCAGAGTCTCTCCTGGGTTTTCCTATTCTTTTCTCCCTGTTTTCCTCTTTTTCTCCTAAATTCTTTTTTCAAGTGGTGGAACTACTAAAAACCTTGACATCCAAAGTAAAGACAATGTTTCTCCTGCAGGGATCACTTTGACAAAAAAGCCCTGTAAATATTGTCACTGGCCATACCCAGAGTATTTCCAGGGTTCTGTGGGTATCTCTGGGTTGCAAAGCAACCCACAAATATTTAAGGAATTAATTTTCCCCTGAGGCCAGGCTGAAGGAGGAGATCTTGCAGAACCTGAGGATGGGATGTGACCAGAGCCTCTTATTTTGTCACTTTGTCACTGTGTCAGTGTGGGAACAGCCTGACCCTGCATGGGATGTCTGGCAGATGTTGGCTTTAAATTGATCCCAATAAAAGAGATCTCTAGGCTGTGAACTGAATGCACAAAGATTTAAAATTATTTTGTCTTGTTGGGAATTGCATAATCCACGGAGGTTTCATGATGTGCAGGAGTGGGAACATACTGAGCCAAGGTGGGGAAAAAAGGACATTTTATGGTGGAGAAGAGAGCACGGATTAACCCTGCAAACTCAGGGGAAACCACTGCAACCAAAGATTTTTGCAAAACCATCCGTTTGGCAGGGTAAAAGTGCCAAGTGTTTGAGTGCATGGGGCAGGGAGGCACCAGCAGCAGCCCCAGCCCTAAGAGCAGGCCTAAGAGTAGGCCTAAGAGCAGGCCTAAGAGCAGGCCAAGACGGGGACAAGAGGGACATGTGACCCTTGTGGGTGCCTTCCCGCCGAGGACATTCCATGATTCTGTGATCTGTTCCCTATTATTCTGTGATTCTGTGATTTTTGGATCTTCCTCAACCCAAAAAACCTCTCAGATAAAGTAAGGGCGGCGGTGCTGCCACAGGATGGCAGCAGAAACTCAGCGATGCAGCACCAGCCAGCATCCTTACCCTGCCCGATGGAGTCTCTCTATTATGGGCAGTAAATTGAATCATTTTATTGTCTGGAGGAAATTTCTGCGGTTTTCCAGCCAGACCCCTGCTCTGGCGTTCGGAGAAGATGGCACAAAGATAAAGGTGCCCACACAGCCGGGCACCCCTGAGGGCACAGTGCAGGGCTGGGGTTAATTGGTGGGAGAACTCTGCTGCTTCTTCTGAGACACTGCATAACCACTGAACACTGATTAAAAAATAAATATATTTCTGAAAAAGCTGTTAGTCCACTTTCCTCCTCCTCATCATTGCTCCCTCCCTCAAACTCTGCTTAGCCAAGCTTTACATACTTAGGCTTTCCAGCCTTTCCAGCCCATTTCAGGTGCGTTGTTGCTCTTCTCCCTCTTCCCTGCTTTTTATTGACTTGTCAGGCTGAGCTGTCGCCAGTGGCCGTGGGCTGGGCAGCCCTGAACGCACAGCCAGGCACTGGTTAAGGAAAACACCCTCCAGCCGTGGCAGGGACCACTCCATCCATGTCTGATCTGCATTTTCCGTGTGCTTCACCACACAGGAGTGGCTGGGGCTGTGCCAGGAGTGCAGGGATTTCACAGACTTCAAATTGCTGCTGCTGCCTCTGCCCTGTCTCTCTGCCTGTTCTCCCCTTAATAGCAATTTAGTTTTGCCTTTAAAAGAAGGCAAATATTAGGGATTTACACAGGCAAATAAGGTTGGTAACCATAGCACTATAATGGTTCTACTTTTTTTTTTTTATTTCCATGTTTTGGCGACCTTGATCAACTGTCAGTGTTTGGAAAAAGAAATAAGATATCAATTATGCATACAAATATCCTGTGATCATGGAATCATGGAATGGTTTGGTTGGAAAGGACCTTAAAGCCCATCCAGTCCCACCCCCTGCCAGGGACACTTTCCACTTTCCCAAGTTGCTCCAAGCTCCATCCAACCTGTCCTGGAACCCTTCCAGGGATCCAGGGGCAGCCACAGCTTCTCTTGGCACCCTGTGCCAGGGCCTTGCCACCCTCACAGAGAAGAATTTCCTAATGTCAAATCTCACCCTATTGTCTGCCTGTTTAAAGCCATGGCCAGTCTCTAAACTAATATCCAGCCAGAAATGGTTTTTTATTTTATTTTTACATCAATTTAACTTCTTCACAGCATTGCCAAAAGAAAGCCATGTGCTTTTCCTGAAGCCAGGTTTGGAATTTTTAGGTAAAGACCTTCAGCAGCCCCACTGGGTCCTCTGATGTTCCACCTGGATGCAGAAGGAGACAGCTCCCTGGATCCAGTCCTGCCTTCTCCATGACATCCTCTTTTAAAACCAGTCACTTCCCTCTGGCTGAGTGTCCAAGTCTCCAGGTCCCACTCCCAGGGATTTGCAGAGCTGCACAGGAAGCATGGGAATGGCAGAAGAGACTGGTGCAAAGATACGATTCCCATTTCCCCCAGAGGCTCGGGGTTTACCTGTGAAATTCTGGCTATCCAGATTTTACATCCAGAGCTGACAAGACTCCCAGCCTAACTTTTCCCTTCTCATTTCAATGCCTACAGGTGCAGAGGCTGAGAAGGAGATGATATTCAGAATCAAATAAGTTTTGTGGGCATTTTTCCCCCTCAGCACAGGAGTGCTGCCTCCTCCCCTCCTGAGTGAATCTTTCCCCTTTGAACTGTTTTTCTCACCTCCTTTTCCTCTTTGAGTCTTTGACTTACAGGGAGAATTTAGTTTCAACAATTTGCTGCAGGTTTTGTAAGGAGACCAAGGAAATGCTTGGACCAGGAGGAGCAAAGCAGTGGGAAGCAGACCATGGATTTCTCCAGACTGTGTGACAGCATCATGCTCTGGACACACCTGGGTGACACCCCAGACCTCAGGGCTGGGGACCACAAATGAGGCTGGAACAGGGGAATACAGCAGCAAGAGCTGCTGGTTGGTCAGGTAGTGTGGCTGGAAAAAAAGCCCATTTCCATTCTGACCACTCCAAACCATCCCACCCAGTGGGGTTGAGTAGAGCTGGAGGAGTGTTGAGGAAAGTTATTGGGATGTAGCAGCATTGCTGACCCGCCTTGGAGAGAATAAATGCCTCAATATTTGAGAACTGGGGGAAAGAATGAACTCCTGGCATCTGCAGTGAGTCCAGCCCCTTGCCCACAGAGGTCACTGGGGGCACCCCTGCCCAGGCCCACTACTGACACCAAATGTCATTCCTCATGTCAGAGGCATCACCACACCCCTGGGAGCTGCTGGGTTTTCCATGTCCCCCTTAAGAAAGTCCATCACACGTAGTGTAAGCCCATTTCTGTTCACCAGGAGCCCATATCTGCCTTTAACCAACATTATCATCAGCAGAAAGGCCTACAGAGGAAAGGATGTAGAGCCTCAGTGAGCCATGTCCCTGAAAAGAGCTGTCCTGGGGTGATCCCTTTGATTTGGCCCTGAGAAATCCCATCAAAATCTGCACTAAATTGCTGGCTCATAGGAAAATAGAAGTCATTTCATCCAGGCTTTGGGGGAGATACATCCCCCCTTCTGTACAGCATCTAGCAAGGCCACAACTTAATTGTTGTTTTGTAGATGAATGTGATATCTTCCCAATATTTTTGCCAGTGGTGGGTACTTTGAGCTTCTTTTACTTGCAGGATACAAAACCAAGCAACATCATATCACTACCCAGTTACCAAGGTAACTGGAGAGAAAGATAGAAGCGTCTGGGGTTGCACACTTTGTGATCTCCCTTCATTAGCTCATTTCTTGACATCAGCTGCTTTCCCAGCTCCATTTCTCCCTCTGCCCATAAACCACCCAAGAACTGTGAATCCAAGTCTCTGCTGAGGAAGGTGAGAGTGCCAAGAGGCAGAAGAACTGTTCATGGGCTATTTGCCATTGGATCTGCATTCTAGGGGAGATTTGTACCCCTTGAAAGGGGGATGATTGTGTCACAAAGAAGGAACTGGCAGTGCAGTTGTTGTCACTCTGCCTCAGTGGCCCCAAGTGTTGGATTTCATACTCAAAACACCTGTGTCCAGAAGCCAAGTCATGATGTCCAGCCTTCCCCCACACCTGGCATTAATTCACTCTTGGGCTCATGGAAACGGTCCAGCTGTCAGCTGGAATTAACTCCTCCAGGATCACAGTGTCACTGTCACTGCACTGGAAAGGGTGGGGTGCTAACACCAGTGCCAGAGGAAAATCCAGCTGGGAACAGACCTGATAAAGGTACAGTGACAGCAACAGCTCCCTAAAAGCAGGGTTCAAAAAGCACCCAGGTGATTAAAATGCAATATAAATAAAACACATTCAGGAGCACACAGAGAGAGGCTCAAATGGTTCTCACAATTTGGGAACAAGGTTCCTCAGAGAGTTTTAAACTCATTTGATGGCTCAGTGTCAAAAGAAGCTGGTAAGTTTCTAGGAAGAGATTCTTCCTTTTGAGGGTGGGGAGGCCCTGGCACAGGGTGCCCAGAGGAGCTGTGGTTGCCCCTGGATCCCTGGAATGTCCAAGGCCAGGCTGGACAAGGCTTGGAACAGCCTGGGATAGAAGGAAGTGTCCTTTCCCATGGCAGGGGGTGAGACTGGATGAGCTTTAAGGTCTCTTCCAACTCAAACCATGCTGGGATTCTGTGGCCATCCTGGTTATGGAGGGCCACCCTCCACACACCCTTTCTGGTTTTCCATCCTGGTCCCTGTCCTTAACTCCTGGCATTTATAACTTGAATCACACCCAGGTAGACATCACCAAGGGTGTGCATGCACAGAGCTCAGCAACCTATGTGTCACAGCAGCACCTGGTCACATGTGTCCCAGGCAGTGCAAAAACCTTGGTGCTGATGGAAAAGACATTCCTACTGCAGTGGAAGCCATCAGGGAATGGGGGACACTGGAGAGGGGCCAGAGAGGGATCCTCACCTGGGGACTCCCAGCTGGCACTTGAGCTCCCACCCAAGTGCCCAAGGATGGAAGAACAGCTCCAGCCTTTGTCACCTGCTGGAGTGCAAGAGGTCCTGGGGCTTAATTCCTCATCCCTATCTATGCAAGTCCCACTCAGCACCCTGGCTGCTCAGTCTGGCTGGGGTTGGTGTCACAGGCCAGGCAGTGCTCTCACAGGGACATTATTTACACTGAGTTGTGCTCGCCATGGGCTGCAGGAGCTGCTGAGCCAAAGAGTCCCTTGCCTGGCTCCACACCCCACCAGACACACACTAAATACAAAATTCATACTGAAAACAGCCAGCTATGGACAAATCAAGCTCAAACTGTCTCCGCCTTCCCTGTTTGCTCTCTCCAATCCCAAAGATACTGATAAATGTGGGAAATTTGAGGCACAGATCTTGGGTGCCTAACACAACCAGCTTTGCATACACCCCCTTTACAGCCAGGAGTTTCCACCTCACTGTAGCCTCTGGGGGGTGAATCACCACCCTGAGGACATCAGCTCCCTGCCAGCTCAATATTCCTTGGATGTCCCCCTCATTTCAGTCACCCTCGGCAGATTCCAGCCTCATGCTGCCTCCTCAGTTACACCTTGATGCTTCCAGAGCCCAGGAAGGGTGTGCAAGCCAGTAAGGACCATGCCACAAATATGGGGGAAAATCCCATGGAAAGAAGGGAGTGGCAGCTCAAGAGAGAAAATATGTGCAACCTTCTCAGTGTCCAGGGACAAGAGGCAATGGGAAACTGATGCCCAGAAGTTCCACCTGGACAGGAGGAAGAACCTCTGCCCTGTGCAGTGACCAAGCACTGAACAGATCCCAGAGAGGGTGTGGAGTCTCCCTCAGTGAAAATATTCCAGACCTTTCTGGACACATCCCTGTGGTCTGGGATGGCCCTGCTGGAGCAGGGAGGTGGCACCAGGTGACCACTGTGGTCTCTTCCATCCTGGCCCATTGTGGGAATCTGAGAATATTTCTGGAATAACAGGTTGGGTTTGCACCAGTAGCATCTCCTGGGGGTGACAGCAAAGTGCTCACTGATGTCTGCTGGCTTCAGGGTTTGGCTGAGTCTTCATTTTTGGTAGGGTTGGTCTGGGCTGGGGACAGGCAACAGGAGCCAGCTCCATGCCTGTGACACTGCTATGCCTCAAAGATAAGCCCAGGGGACAAGTCAGGTAATATAGGGACTGTCTGTCCTGCTGCCTCTAGGAGACACCTGAGGCATGCTGGATGTGCTGTGGGGAAGGATATGGAAAAGCTGGGAATGAGATAGTCCTGTTGCCCCTTTGTTAACACCAAAAAATGTGTGTCATTGCTGGGCTTATACCTTGTGTTTCAGAGCACACTGCCCACGGGGAAGAAGATGCTTCCTGGCCTGCTTTCCAACTTCTTTCTTTAATAATGCTGTTTGTCTCCCAAGCCATGCATTCCTGCTGTTCCATCTTTCCCTTTGAGAACGAAAACAAGGACAGGTCACTTGCCTTTTTGTACAAGGATCTCTCTGGACATCTCTGAGAGGGGGAGAGGCAGCAAAGGAAACGAAGCACACAAAACAAAGTGAGGGAACATTTTTAATTGGAAGTGTTTTGTTTTCGCCAGGATTTTAACTTTGGAGAGAGCCTCACAAATACTCTCTCAGGGTCCTCTGCTGAAGGGCTTTATTCTGCCGCAGGCGCCTTTCATGGCGCAGCACAATAGCTTTTGTTTCAGAAGTGTGGGGCAATGAGGACCTTGAATGCCAGAGGTCTGTATTATATCCATAACTGTAGATTTGGATGGTGGAACGGAGGTTGGGGGGAAGGTGAGAATGAAAAATTTCTCCATTGTGTAGATAGAGTCCTTCCAGCAAACACTGGCACAATAGGAAGCACATTCTTAAGAGCTGAAGCAGACTGTGGATAAAGACTCCCTCATTTTGTACATAATGGTCCCTGTGCTTTAACCTTGTACAGCTGCTATGACACCTGCTTTTCAAAGCCTTTGTGGCAGAACAAGCAGAGCTTTGTCTGCCATACACATTCTGTGCCACACATGTTAACATTTCTCTTTTTGTATTTACTTTTGTTTCCCCCACCTTCTCTCTCCCTCTTTTTTCTTCCTTCTTCTTCTTCTTTTTTTTTTTTTTTTAAACATAACAGTTATGAATGAATGGCTGAAAAGTAATTTCAGCCTTGATTCCGGCATAGTGTCCAGTCTGGAAGTCTGCAGATATTGTAATGCAGAATAAAGGGCAGATATTAGACTGGGGAGTGCTGTGTTCCCTTTCTAGCAAAGCCTCAGCCTTTGTGTCTCCTTCCTCCCCCTTTCCCCCATTTCCCTCCCTTCCCAACTCTCTGGCTCTGGTTTGAAAGGACAGGCAGAGCCCATCAGAGCTCACGTCCCCTCCAGCAGGAAGAGCTGCAGGACTCTGTGGCTCTGGCTCACTCACCCCTGGGACTCAATGGGATTTGTCTGGGATGGAGGAGGGAAGTCCAGGTCACCATTCTCATGAGGAGATGGAAAAGGTTTGCAGCACCAGAGTCCTTGAGCGGCTTTTCTTGGGCAGGGATCCAACCCTGAGCAAAACAAGCCTGCAGCAGGTGGGGTGTCTGGGATCTTCCCCTCCCTGTGCCATCTGCAGCGGGAGCAGGGCACAGACACGGTGTTCTGGATCACCTTATGGCTCCCCCATTCCTAAAATTCCATGGTTGAGAAGGTGCCAGCTCCAGGGGGCAGTGGGAACAGGAGAAACTGTTCCTGATCTGTCAAGGAATAGGGGAATGATGACTCTGCCCTGTGGAGCAGCTAAAATCCAGATCCTGAAGTCTGATAATGAATCATGTAATGGCAAGGGAATCGATTGATGACGCCACTCCACAGAATTATCAGGAGTAGGGTGATCTGCCAGTGCCTCATCCTGCAGGTCATGGATCATCTACATGAGGATTTGAGCAGCCTTCTCTGCTGGAAGGTGTCCTTGTCCATGGCAGAGGTGTGGAATGAGATGGCCTTGAGGGTCCCTTCCAGCCCATACCATTCTGGGGTTGTCTGTAGGAAAGAGGTTCCTCTCCATTTCCCTGCACAAGCAGAATCAGGACTGACAGGGTCCACCAGTGTGGGCCTGCTGCTCCTCTGAGCAGCCCAGCTCCAGCTCTGGCAGATAATTCAAGCTGGAACGAGCTGGGATGATGCTGGCAACTTAATTCTCCCATAAACACAACAGGAACCAGAGCAGGAGCAGATGACCAGAGGGAAAAACTAGTGATCCAAAGTTGGTTATTCCAAGCAGGATGCACTGCCTCTGGGCAGGACAAGTTAACAGGTCCAAGGAGCAGCAAAACCCTTAATAACCACCCCCATTCAAATTATCTGGGCTTTATTATTCCATTTGTTCTTGTGGCTTGGGAGGTTTCTTTTGGTTTGTGGCTGCAAACACAGCTCTGTTCAAAGGCAGATTTTAAGGGATACAGGGAAACATCTTCTCCTCAGTTAACCTCCCTTCTCAGAGCATGTGGAAGGGGTGGGGAGGATCCCCAGTGATCCAGACTCTCCACCAGATCCAGCTCTTTTCCAGCACTGGTATCCCTGTGGCATGAGAAGAGACATCAATGACAGTGAGAAGCCTGGGGCAGGAGAGGTTCCCAGCTCCCAGACACTACACTTATATTTTCCTTTTTTTTCAAAGGCAAAAAGAGGCCAAAATCTGAAATGAAAGGCAGAAGCCTGGCTTCTGAAATCCCTGCTTGAGTCTCAATTTTTCATGAGAATAACCCAGACATTTATTTCATGCTTGCTTTCATTTCTAATTATTGGCGGGAAGTGCCAACCACATTCACTTGATCTTTAGCATGTTCAGACTTGTTGGGCAAGGCAAAAATCCATGGATGTATCCAGAGGACATCCACTGCCTGCAGAGTGTGAGCAGCTGGCAGGACAGCAGGCAACAACAGCTGGAGCAGGGCTGAACACCGAGCTTCACATCTTGGATGCTGGGAGAGATCCATGGGCACAAACCTTGCCTTAGGACTGTGCTCAGCAGAGCTGCTGCCCAAATTGGGAGACTCTGCTGAGCCCCATGTTCCTCCTGAAACATCCCATCCTTCCATGACCTGAATCCAGGCGTTATTGCTGTTTTAAGTGTCTTTCTCATTAAACTGGTTTGGTGTGAAGCTTGGACATGGGAACCTTCCAAGTCCAGACACTGGAAGCTGAATGCGAAATAGCTGAATGAGAATGAGGAGAAATTAGAACTGCTAAAAACCAGTTCTCAAGGTTTTCTCAGGAATCCTTAGCAAAGGATGCACTGGACTGTGCTGCACAAGGGTTTGCTGGAAGGGAGGTGTGAATCCCAGGAGGCTGAATTTCAGCGTATCCTCAGAAGTAGGAATCCTTCTTCATTTAAAGAAAGAGGGAAAAGAGCCAGAGTGGGTGCAACTCACCCTTTCAATATTCAGCCCTCCTTCATGTCAGACCCCCACATTCAGTTCACGCCTCCATCTCTCAGCTGTTAATGGAGCAGGAGACAATTCCAGCACGGAGCCATCCGGAGCATAATCCTGCCATTTGAAAGCACATAAAGGCACTTCATAGCAGCAAGTGTCAATAGCCACTCCCCTATTGATATAACATCCCTTCCCTCCTCCATAAACTCCGGCTGGCAAAGAAAATAAACAAGGGTTAGATGAAATCTAACCCCAGCATAGCTATAAAAGATGCTTCATAAAAAATAATAAAATAAACCAACCCACAAAAAAAGTGATGTTTAATCTGCTAATTCATGCTCAGGGCCCTGCTCCTTGTTTAGGGAGCGCGTGCAGAGAGCAGCTCGGATTCAGGAGAGGGGGAAAACACAGCTCAGATCCTCCACCACCAAAGCTGCTGGGAGACCTGGCAGACACCAGATAAAAGATTTAGTGAGAAGGGGAAGAGGCTGAGGCTCAAGAAGCCCTTAATCCCCAGTCTCGCTGCAGAACACTGGACATCCCTGCATCCCATGCAACATTTGCATCCCACAGCAGCAGGGCATGGATCAGCAATGTGCTGCCAGAGGAATTTGGAAGGGAACCAAAAGCCAACTTGCTGGAGACATACAGCTCGCACTAGGGCTTGCTGCAGCCTCAGCTGGGACCCCAGAGATGCCCCACTAGATTTGCCTCTTCCATCCCACCTCCCTGCCTGTGGATAATGGCAGTACAAAGGAAGAAATTAGGCACCTAAATCAAGAAACACAGACCGCAAAAGCTCTCCTTTGGCAGCTGAGGTTCTGATAGCCTAGAATCCATGCAAGAGTACACATGCAAGGATGCCCCATCCCTGGAAGTGTCCAAGGCCAGGTTGGATGGAGCTTGGAGCAGCCTGGGCTAGTGGAAGGTGTCCCTGCCCATGGCAGGGGTGGGACTGGATGGGCTTTAAGGTCCCTTCCAACCCAAACCATTCCATGATTCTGGGATTCTATGCAAGGGCTGGCCAGTCCTGGGGCAGTTCCTAGGAGTCTCTCAGGAGAAGGTCTGACCTGCTGGGAGGAGGAGGGCTGGACACCTCCTCCCTAACCCCACCTGAGTGGGCTTATCCCTCCCAGTGCCCCAGCCCAGGTAACTGTACCCAGCAACATCTCTGAGATGTGAACACCAGCCTAGGAGTCCTTAGGGATTCTAGGGAATCTGGGATCTTCAGGATTTTTCAGGTCTAACCTCTGCCTGTCACTCTGTGCTCCTTGGGAAAACATGGACTTGGAATGTTTTTGGGATACCCAAGCTTTCCCTGCTGCCACACAACTCACTGCACAGGCTGCAGGAATTCTCTTGGATTTCAGCCATCCCACTCCACCTGGGAGAGGTTTAGTCCTCACATGAAGCTCATGAAACCCATCCTGAGACCCACATCAGGCAGGGGCACATGGAGCATCACCAGACTTGTGCCCTTTTCTGGATCCGGAACTGGGATTTGGGAGAAGAGTCCAGGCTCTGGAAAATTACAGACCTTTCCAAGAGTCCTTGCAGAAGTTTAATCTCCTTCCTGCCCATCATCCTGGAAGTTTTTTGGAAGGCTTTTCCCTTTGTTTCTAGGAGCTGGGGTTTTTAGGAGGCTCCTGGTGTCCTGTATGGCAATAGAACATCCTGAAAGAAAAAAATAACTACCAAAAAAAGTAAATTACTGCAAAACTGGGAAAAGGCACCTTGGATGTCCTGGTGGAGCACAAGGATGTACTTAAGTTGCATGGAAGCAACCCAGAGATGTGAGGAGGGGCCTTCAGAGGCCAGGGAGGGGGTGAGGCAGCAGTGACTTGGCCGTGTCCAGTTTTTCCATGGGTCAAATGAAAGATGATTTGCAAAAAAAAGGAGCCCCTGATTGGTTAATGAACATCTCTCAATTTACAGCAGCAGAATGCTGGGTGCCATCAAATGCAAGCCCAAGTTAAAGCTATGACTGCTTTAATAATCAATGACTGCAGAGTATTTAAAAAAACAGCAAAGCTTTCAGGGGCTTAAGACTTATTGCTCGCATTTTCTCAGCTTTCTTAAAGAAAAAAGGGGTGTTGTAGAAAATGGTCAAATTTATCATTTATAGCAAAATATTAATGTAGCAGCAGGAGACTTGATGTGGCCATCTATCTCCAAGCATTCAGACTTCAAAGGAAGCATAAACACGAAATTAATGGTTTGTCTAGTGTAAAGGAAAAATAAATGCAAATGTAGCCTCATTAATACCAAGTGGGTGACTTCTTGGTTTATGGGGTTTGGATTGATTTTGTCAAAGGCCAATAGATTTATTAAAAATGTCTTTTAAATTTAGCATCCCTATACCCATTAGTTGAAAGAAATAAAATTCTCTGCAATCGCCACCACCTCTCCTCCTCCTCTCCCCCCCTCGCTGGATGTTGTTTTACCTAAATAAAGTTCCTGCATTAGGACTCACTTTGCCCTGAAATATGTCTCTTGTAGGAGCTGCTATAAACGTCAGCATTTTCCCCGGCATTGGTTTATGGGCAGAGTGAATTTTAATGGCATCGTAATCTCGCTGCAATCAATTGTGCTCCATGGGAGGGGAAACCTCGGGGAGTGGCCATTAACCACAGCTCTGCATCACTCCAGGCCTCAGGAGCTTCCAAAGGGATTTTTTCCCCTGGTTTGTTTTTTTTTTTTTCATACCTGCTCACCAAATGTTTGTTCTGGGCTGTTTCATCCCCTTTCCCATGGCTCCAAGTGGGCTGAGAGGATGTTCACTCCTCAGGATGAGGTTCGGGCTGGGACATCTCACATCCATCCCCAACCCACCAGAAGAGGATGGGGTGTTTTCCAGGGATAACAATGGCAGCTGTTGGCTGCCACCCCTTGAGTGACAGAGTGACTGAGCTGATTGAACCCTCCCAACGAACCCTGTCCCAACACATTCCATCACCTGCACCAAGGCACATCCCCAAAACCAGAGGCTGATGCACAGCATGGAGGTTTCTTTGGGAAAATACAATAATACAACCTTATAATCCCACATCACATATTTTTGAGTGGCTGCAGGGCTCAAAATCACAATGCACTGCTCCAAAAACCATTTGGAAATTGTCCTGAACCACAGTTCTTTGGTTAAAGTTGATTTGTTCAGGCCATCTTAAAGAAAGGACTTGCAAAGGTGTTTTTGTGTTCCCAGACCTGTGTGAAAAAATGGGACAGTGTCGTGGGAGAGAAAGAAAAGGAGAGGAACAAGGTCTGGGCTCCAAGGATGTGATGGGTCGAGTAAAGATGAGATGAGGAAAATGGGTGAGAACAAATCTAGACTGGGAGGGAAGAGATCTAAACTCAGAAAAGGCCTGGAAATGGGAAATTTGAAATTCCTGTGAACAGAGGGGATGAAATGCAAGCGAGACAAATCCCAGACCCCAGGATGGGCCAGGCTGGGATGGACCACAGTGAGTCCATCTGGTGCCACCTCCCTGCTCCAGCAGGGCCATCCCAGAGCCCATGGCACACATTGTGTCCAGACAGCTCTGGGATATCCCCAGTGAGGAGACTCCACACCCTCTCTGGGCTCGGTCACTGCCCAGGAAAGTTCTTCCTCATGTCCAGGTGGAACTTCTGGGCTCAGTCCCTGCCCGTGGCCCTGGTGCCATTGCTGGGCCCTGCTCTGCCCCTCCTGCACCCAGGGACAGCCAGGGCTGAGGCCCCTCTCAGCTGGGGCTCCTCTCCAGGCTGGACAGCCCCAGCTCCCTCAGCCTTTCCTGGGCACCCAGATGCTCCAGGCCTTCAGCATCTCCACAGCCTCTGCTGGTCCCATTCCTTGGAATCATCACACTCACCACACAGAAAAACACAATGTGGCTTATATTGCCCCAAAAAAAATTAAAATTAAGGCATTAGATTACCTAGGAACTGAAGTTTTACAGCCACCTGTACACTGGGTTAAAGATTGCCAAGGGATGCACCACCTGCAACCCAGCAAAAGATGCCACTTGGGCACAGTGATTTATTCTGCAACCCCTGGCAACTCCAGATTTGCAAATTTTCTTTCCATCAGGAAAAAAAATACAGGATGTAAATAGATATTGGGCTCTAGAGTCTGTATTGCAAGAAGCAATGGTATATTTGGAATTTAGGCGGAGACTCTTTGAATCCAATTGATAGTGCAGGATGAATCCACTCAGAATCATCCACTCAGGCAGACACAGAAGACATGGATGTTGGAAAATAATGGGATAATTTCCCATAAAAGCTATCAAAAAAGAAAAAAATTGTATGTAAATTCATTTATTACAAGAAATAATGAAAATGCACAAGCTGAAGCTTTGTTAAAACCAGAAATATTTTCGAGGCAGGAGTCCCTGAGTATCCACAGCCTACCTGGCAAAGACCCCCATGCCTTTGCCTTTCCCTGCCTGGTGTGTGAATTCCTAATAAAAGTGACCCCATCTGCTGTCACTATCCATGCATAAATCTCAGGGCTGACAGCGATTAGCACAAGACAAACGGTCAAAAAACGTAACACTCTCCTTGACCTAGAAATCATCAATTCAGGAAAGCCTCTGCAAACAGCCTGGAACCTGTCAGCAGGGCTGGGAGGGGAACAAGTCTCCCAGCTCATTTAAATCTTGTGGATGCAAAACATTTGTCCTACATGGGCAGGTCAAAATCAAACCCAAATAAGAGCAGAAAACTCAGCACAAACCACATACAGGTGCTTTGTTTCCTCCAAGCAGAAACAAAATATTTATGGGAAAAGAAGCCTGATTAGGTTCTCATTTGCATCCACATCCAAATGCAAACTCAGCTTCATGGGGATGTTTTAAACTGGAAATGCCATTGCAGCCTGTGCAAAGCAATTCCCAAGTCACCAGCACAAGCCAGAGCTGACCCTTCCATGGAAATCTTCCTGGTTGGGCTTTTCTGAACACACAGAAGAGCTTGGGAAGGAGCTGGACCCATTGGGAAAATGCTTCCTCTTGTGCTTGCAGTGCTTTCTGCCTTGTGGCAGAGAGGAGGGATCCTTGCTGAGCCCACACAGTTGGGAATGGCTGTCTCCAGTCCTCCCTCAGACTTGGAATGCCAAGATTTTGGCATGGCCAGAGCACAGTTCCCAAAAAACCAAACCAAACCAAACCAAACCAAAAAACCTCAAAAGCAAATGGTTAGATAAGGACTAGGGCAAATCCTCCTCCCCCTCCACCAGATTTGTGTTGTCCCTCATAGGGAGAGTGGAAGAATTTGGGTGTCTGATGGAGGAAAAACTCAATTGCAAGGAAAATCTGAGTGCATAAGGAATGCCAAATCCCCTAGGGGTAACCCAGCAAATGAGGAGGGCTGTGTGGTAATGAAGCATTAGGTGGAACAATCCCTTATCCGGTGTCAGCTGTTTCCTGGGAAGTGTGCCTGGCATGAGCAGTGCCCACGGCTCCATGGAGCCAACCAGTCCCAAATATTCCAAATATTCCACACCACTGGCACCCAACTCACACCTCCCACTTCAACCTGCAGGAAAAGTACCACATTCCAGGAGTGCAGAGCACAGCCTCCCCTGTACAGAGCCAAGCACTGGGAGCAAGGAGAGATGGATGGTGTGGGCATTTCACACCTTTCAGGGATGGGGTCAGGAAAGCCACCACCTTGTCCTGCTGGGGCACAGGGACAGCTCATTCCTCCCAATACCAACTGGGATCCTGGGTGCATTGGGATTCTCCAGCCTTGCTGATACAATTGTCAGTCCCTGCAGGCAGCACCAAGACACCAGCCAAGACTTCCCTTGTCCCCAGTTCAGGATGGACTCAGTCCTTTGGAACCACAGCAGGTCCAGACTTGGAGACAACACCACAGCTCAGCTCAGCCTGCTGGGCTGCCTCTCCCTCTGTGCCTTTCCAGCTCCTCTGGAGTCATTATCAGCCTTTGGAGCAGGCATTAAGCACCAGGAAGCTCCCAAATTGGTGTCCTTTATGAGAGCTTTTGTCTGGCTGCAGAAGGAGCCAGTCAATACCTCAGGCTGCTGCTTCTCCTCCTTCCCCCAGTGCTCCAGGGCCATTTCCTGGTGCCCACACTGGCAGCAGAGGATTCTGCTGCTTTTCCCTTTCTCATTTCTCCTTTCTGATAGGGCTCAGAAAAAATCATGATTTCCTGCAGTGAGTGCATTCCTGCTAAACCTGCAGCACCTCTAATATTGGCTTGCAAAGTGACAGACCTCTTGGCAGCCCCGCACTCAGACAACCCTCTGAGACTTGTCTACACTGCCACTGCCATGGTCCTCACTGGACAGCTGGGAATGAATCCAAAGCACCAGAGCAGAGCTGCTCTGTGCTGGCAGAGATCAGTTTATGCAGCAGTCATTGTACAGGGAAGATCACCATGTAAGAAAAACAGGATTATGGGGAATGTTTCTCTTCCAGCCTTCAAATATAATGAAAAAAAGAAAGATGAGCCATGCTTAGGGAAAATTCTCAGAATATACCTCCTTGCCCTTTTCATATTTTAACGGCCCTGGAATGCCAGGACAAGGGAGAATGCCTTCCCTCTGCTATAGGGTGGGCTTAGATGGGATGTTGAGAATAAATTGTTCCCTGTGAGGGTGATGAGGGCCTGGCAAAGATTACCCAGAGGAGCTGTGCTGTTCCATCCCTGGAAGTGTCCAAGGCCAGGTTGGACGGGGCTTGGAGCAACCTGGGCTCGTGAAAGGTGTCCCTGCCCATGGCAGGGGTGGGACTGGATGGCTTTAAGATCCCTTCCATCCCAAACCATTCTGGGATTCAATGACACCTTTGCCTCCAGGCACAACCAGTTACTGTCTTCTCCCAGTGAGCTCCTGCGATCCGACGGGAAAGGAGCTTCAGTGGGATGGACCTTGCTGGGATGCTCCCCGACAGCTCTGCGTGATCCCATCTCTCTGCTCCCAACCAGGCTACACTGGAGCTTGCACTGGGTTCCCTCTGCCTCCTCCAGGCCCATTCAGACCCCATGGTAAGGAACACCCTTGCCTGGGTGTGCTGCCTCTGCTGGTGTCTGCCCAAAGGATCCAGATGTTGTTCCTTGCTTTGCTGTGTTTGTACTGCTCCTTGTGGAGTCTCACAAGGATTGAGTCTGTCTCCCCTCCCTTCGAGAAGAGCAAAATCATGGTTCTTATCCAGCAGCAAGTTCAAAATCCATCCCACAGACTCAGAAAAGGCTGGGTGTTCAATTAGCCATGGTTGGTTAATTGACAAGTGTGGTAGCTTGAACAATCCCCTACAACACCCAACACACAAATGAACATTTCCTCCCTGCTGTGACACCCAACAGGCCAGGTCTGGAGGTGTTGCTCCCCTGCACACACACATTCCCTGGGCAGGCAGCTGCAGACATTCCCACTGCTCCGAATTGTCCAAAGGGTCCCCGCACTCCTCCCGCACCAGCAGCTCAGGAAACCAGGTCTTCCTCCTGCGTGTACCAACATGAGCCTGAGATAATAAACGAGGCCTAGAAGAAGAGAGAAATCATCAGGGCTGTTAATTTGACACCAACTCTTTTGATCTCCTCTTCAGATCATAAGGGAAGGGTAAGTGTGCTTCCTTTTAATCTTCACTCCCGCACTTTAAAGGCCTCAATAATGTTCCCACCAACCAGATCATTTTCATTTGCAACTCTAATTAATCTGTGAATAAATATGCTTCGGAGAGGTGGATTGATTTAAATGAGGGCTGTCTTTTCACCTTTAATCTATAATGCTGCATTTCTCTCTCTTGAGAAAATAGCTCCTAGCTTGCACTCTCTGCCTTTCTCCCCAAGTTCATGCAAGGCTCTTTCTCCTCTTTCTTATTATTATAAAATAATGGCTTCAGCAGGTGAATAAAAGGTTAGGCAAGTTTGACAAAAATGGGAAGCTATTCACCCTTGCTACCTTTAATCTACTGCATTCTCCTCCTAATGAGTGTAAATTACCCAAGCCATTTCACAGAGGCTTTCTCTGGCATAATACCTCCGGCAGCCCATTCTCACAAGGGCGGGTTTGTATTATTAGTATCAGTATTATCTTTAATCTTTTGTGGTGTGAAGAATGAGGACAACATACGGATCCACACCAAGCAGTGGGAGCCAGGCCCAGGGTAACTGGGCTGTGTGAAGGAATGGGTCCTCCAGCAGGAGGATCCGGCATCCTCAGAGGATGGAAACCCACCAAAAAAATGTCCAGCCTTGCAAAACTTGGCTGAAGTTTTCTCTAAGAGTCTTTAGTGGCTTCTGCCCCAAAACCCATCCAGCTCCACAGAGAAACGAGCCAGACAATTCCCATCTCTCATGTGAACAGTCCTCAGAGGGTCCCACTTTTGGAATGTGATGGATCTGGGAGGTGCTGGAGTGCCTCACTCATAGGGATGTTGGGGAATGACCCTTGGTGGAATTGAAGGAACATCCTGGAGTCATTCAGGCTGGAAAACACCTCTAAGAACATTGAGTCCAGCCAGGCCCGTCATTAAACCCTTTCCCCAAGCACCACATCTACACATTTTTTGAACTCTTCTGGGCACAAAATCACAAGCTCTGAGGACAGAAGGGATGAAGAAGAAATCTAATGTAAAACATCCCCCACAACCTCTGAGAAACCCCAGATGAAGAGGACGTCTCAGAGGAAATCTTTCAATGTCCATCTCAAATTGCCCAGTTACTGAGAAGAAACCAAATGAGAGTCACATGCTAAGGAGAAGCTCAGGAGGAGTCTCACATCTTCACTGGTGACCTGGAGAAGGCGTTTACAGCACTTCTCCTGAGGTATTCAAGTCTAATCAGAAGAAGATATGAAGGAAAAGGGTCTACAGAATATAGGATAAGGGCAGGAAAAGCACAAGGTTGGGATCAAATATCCTCATCCCCAGAGAGAAGAGCAGCCTTGGAGGTCACACAGAGCGCAGGGACTGCTGCAGGTGAGCACTGTGTTGAACTGCACTCGCAGTGAACTAAAGAAACAAACAGACAATCCAGAAGAAATCAAGGAACAGACAATCCTCAAGTGGTCAAGACGACTTGAGGAATTGCCTAAGAGGCCACAGCAGGAAGAAGGATGAGAACACTTGCTGCTTCACAGTGATGTCGGGAGTACTGGGAACAAACTGGGAGCGTTGCCACTTTTCCGTGGAAATCCCTACATCCACTGGCCCTGCCAGATCCATGGAGCCCAGTGATCAGCATCAAGCCACATCCCTCACTGGCAAAAATTGATGCCACCCCTCAGCATCCGTGGGCATCACCATCCCCTGCCAGCTGGGATGCAGGACAAGGAGGGCTGGATATGGCTGGGGAGCAGAACCAACGTGGGAAACTCCCATCTCCTAAACTTGGCCAGTGCTCTGAGGAAGAAATGGAGTTTCCACTTGGTCCAAGATAATAAAATATCAAAAAATCCTCCTGGAGCAGCATGAAAATCTTGGCTTTGCTTCAAGCAGTAGCTGGGCCATTGAGGAGTCCAGGCTGTTGCTGAGGCCTCCATCATTTCTCTCATTTCCACTGGTTCAGGTCCCCATTACTTCGGTTATATTATATGTCTTGCTTTTATTTTTTACATTTGCCACTTGTGATTATTATTCTGCAGCCTAAGAATCCCTGATATTCAGAGGCCCTTTGTTTCACTCTCATTATACACACATATATGTTCAAGGTCGCCAGTTAGTCTATTATTCAAGTGGGCACTTTTTTTTTCCCTGTTTCATCCCCCCCTCTCCCCAAAGAGGCTCAGTTCAAGGTCTCACATTCTCTGCTTTCTCCCTTAAGTTTTACCATTTCTCTTCCTTAGAAAAACATTTTCCCCTGCCTCACATTCTCCAGTAGCTTCCATTCCATTCAACCCCTGCTAATATATATATCCAAAAGCAGCCCAGGGCAGACCCCACGCCAGCTGCTGCTGTTGTTTTAAAAGAATCAAAGCAAGCTCTTTGTTTCCTTCCACTCTCCAACAATTACTTGAGTTGCAAACTTCAGTACAGAGCATTCTTGGAGGTGCCCAGGAGATTTCCAGAGCATTTGCAGCAGTCCTGACAAAATCTCAAGCTGCTCCATGGGGATTTGGGTGATAACCACAATGGAACACCCTCAGTCCTGCCATCAGACAGGAATTTTGGCTGCACTGCTTTTGTTTTGCTTGCAACAAAAGGTGAACCAGCAAGGAATCACCCAGCAGGCTCATGTTTAATTCTGGATGAACAAGGAAAATATTATTTTAGCCCCCTACAAACCCATTTGTTTGTCAACTGACACTGTCCTCAGCAAATCTCCCTGTACTATCAGTCATCTCTCATTATCCAGGTGTATTTATGTACATGCAGGAAAAAAAAATGCAAAGGCTTTCTGAGCCCTCCAAGGAGGAGCCTCACAGCACCCACTCCTGTGAGTGAGGTGCAGCTGTGATTCCACAGCATTTCACTTTGAGACAACCATTGAAATGAGGAAATTCAGGCTGTTCTACTTGGGATGGGACTCACCAGGGTCCTCTGTGAGGTACCAAGGAGGAAACTGCACTTTTATAGTGCAGAATAAAGCTCTTGCCCCAGGGAGGGGAGCCAGTTTGGGAAGGAGGTGCCTTCCCCAGGATGGACACTGCAGCTGCTGGGGCTCTGTGCTGCTCCAGCAATGGCACAGCCTGGCTGGGAACCACAGGCACATCCAAAGAAAAGGTGTCAGGGAATGAAAATGTGGGCCAAGAGTTAATGAGAGCCAGTTGCACCTCTGTCAGCAATTACAGAATCATGGAATGATTTGGGCTGAGAGGGACCTTAAAGCTCATCCAGTCCCACCCCTTGCCATGGGTAGGACACCTTCCACTATCCCAGGTTGCTTCAAGATCCATCCAAGGTGGCCTGGAACATTTCCAGGGATCCAGGGGCAGCCACAGCTTCTCTGGGCACCCTGTGGCAGGACCTCAGCACCCTCACAGAGAAGGATTTCTCACCAATATCCCATCTAATTAACATTCTTCTGGCAGTGGGAAGTCATGGCCCCTTGTCCTGGCATCCCAGTCCCTTGGAAATTGTCTCTCTCCATGGTTCCTGTTGATTTCTTCCGGCACTGGAAGGCCACAGTGAGGTCACCTGGAGATTCTCCTCTCCAGGCTGATCAATCCTAGTTCTCCCAGCCTTTTCTCCCAGCAGAGCTGCTCCATCCCTCTGCTCACCCTGGTGCCTCCTCTGGACTCTCTCCAGCAGCTCCAGCTCCTTCCTGTGCTGGGCCCCAAGGCTGGGGCAGCTCTGCAGGTGGGGTCTCACCTGACCAGGGCAGAGGGGCAGAATCCAAATCCCTTTCCTGCTGCCCACACTGGGGATCAGCCCTGAATAGCCTGGGGTGGGGACATGGAGAAGATCCCAGACCATGGGGAAGATGCACAGAGGACACCCTGTATTTGTCAAGGTTTTTATACCATTTCCTTTCCTCGGACTCAGCCTCACAGACCAGCTGTGCCACCTTTGTGGCACATCACCCAGAGAGCCAAATTTCATTTTCCTTGGGGTCACCAGGAACACTTTCTGAACACTGGGGACTTTACTGAAGTCACGGAAGCAGGAGATGAAGTTTCTTGGTACAGGGCTCCATATGACACAAGAACCAAGCCAAGACAAGGAATACTCTGCCATCTTTTATGCACACGGATTTTTTTTTTTTTCCATTTAGGAGCAGAAAGAATTCATCTCCCATCCTCTACACCACAACATTTCTCAAGGCCCTGACGCCCCAGGTTACACTCCCCATTTGTTTTATTTATAATCTGCTCTGCCCTCTCTTTCTCTTCTTTTTCTGCTTTATTTTTTTCTTAAATATATTTTGGTTTTTTGTTTGCCAGGCTCAGTCACAGCACAAGGACATGGAGAAAGACATTCTTTCAATTCTTTGGGCATTGTGGCTGCCTGAAATGGGAAACAAGACAAAGCCAGAGAAGAAAAGCTTATTATGGGCAGCCTAGTTGGAAGAAAATGAATCACCCAAACAGATAGGTTTCAATGATCTCAGGCGAACTCCACTCTTTATTCCACACACCCGCGTCTAATTGTTCCAGAAAATGTTCATCTGCTTCATAATGACAGCAATAATGAAAATGTGAATTTCTTTACGTGAAATAAGGAAAAAAAAGTTTATTCAAGGGTCTGCTTCGGAAAGTACAGCCATAATGCACTTTCTTCTGGGGATTTAATAGAATTTCCTCTCAGATAAATTGGATGGTTAACAAGTAATTTTTTTAAATTTGAAGACTATGTCAGCCAGAAGAGTTTCCTGCCATGAGAGAGGGCTCATGGGGTAAAGGGATGGGGCAGTCTCCTGGTATTGGAGAAGGGACAGGATGGGAAAACTCAATGGCAGCATTTGCCCTGCTGGCAACCTCTCAGGGCTCCTTCTGCTCTGCCCAGCTGTTGTTGGGGGATGGAAACAACTGCCCCAGTTTGAATTCAGGACCTAAAAGTCAGACCACAACTCTAAATCCCTCCCCAAGATCCAGCTGGGCTGCAGTGCTCCCCTCATTTGGTGAAGGGTGGCATAAGCAGGACATCTTTATGTGATTTCCCTGGGCAAGAAGAGCAGAAAGAATTCACCCTGGGAATTTCATGGCAGGCTGGAGCAGACCTCTGAGTTAAGACAAGCTCAGAAGGAACAACAGGAAAACCCCAGTGTCTGCAAGGCACAGGACAAAAGGAGCTCACTGAGTTTCCTGGAAGGACCTCAAGACCTAAAGAGAAATGGGAACAGCTACAATTTCCCTTGGGAACTTGGGAGACAGAGGGAGGTAGCACCAGAGTACGTGGATTTGAGTTCACACTGTGGTGAAAATCTCCTCTTGGGCCTGCAAGTCCATCTGATGTTCTTTAGGTGCTGATGGTGCAGAAGGCAAAGTGGGATCCTCCTGGCACTGCAGCCCACTCAGAGTCATGGAATCCAGGAATGGCTGTGATTGGAAGGGACATCAAAGACCTCATTTCCACCCTCTGCCATGGGCAGGGACATCTTCCACTATCCCAGGTTGCTCCAAACCCCATCCAACCTGGCTTGGAACACTTCCAGGGATCCAGGGGCTGCCACAGCTTCTCTGGGCACCCTGTGCCAGGGCCTCACCTCCCTCACAGTGAAAAAATTCTTCCTTACATCAAGTCTAAACCTCCCCTCTTTTAGTTCCAAACCATCATCCCTCATCATCCCAGGGCTCAGCTGTAGGTGAAGTCCATCAGCTCCAAGACATGGTGCAAAGTGTCCCTCTAACTTAAAATCCAGGCTCTCTCAACTCTGCCTCTAGTCCCTTCCTAAGGCTGGAAATGAAGATTTAGGGCACGCAGGAATATTTCCTGTGGCAGGGCAGCAAGGGGGTTAGACAAGACATGGAGAAAACCCTCATTTAAACTGAAGTGATGTGAAATTGTTCCCCGTGGGAAACGTGGCAAAGTACCCAGCACGTCCCTGTGTTCCTGTCTGTCAAACAGAACCGTGCTGCAACTTTCCAAGGAGAACATTTTGACATGAGCTCAGGCAGGAGGCAGGGTTGGAAGGGAGGATGGCTCCCATCCCATATCCTTGAGCTGCAGGGAAGGAAAGGCTCCATTCAATTCCACAGGATCCTGAAGGACGTGACCAACTTTGAAAGCCATGAGTCATCCGACGGGAGCCAGGCAGGAGGAGAAGTCCTGCAATTCAAACTGGAATTGTGCTCAAGTGCTTCAAGAGCTGAGGCCTGAGAAAACAGGCTGGCAGGTGCAATTTTCCCCCTGGAGAAATTATAAATCTCATCTTGTTGATTTATTTTAAGGGGAAGAAAGATTTCTGCTCCATAAGGTTTTTTTTTTCTCTAAAGAACTCCCTGGGCTAGTCCTTGTCTTGATGTGAGGAGCAGTCAAGGAGAAAGACAGAGGATCCGCAGCAGTAAAAGTTTGCAGAATTTAGGGGATTCTGAAAGAGAACAAGAACAACCAGGAGATTAAAAAAAACATCCAGTGGGTGTCTTCCAGCTCAGCAGCATAAACTGGCCTGGGGAGGTGAGCCAGAAGCATGCCTGGACTCCCCAAAACCCATTTCCTGAGCAAACCTCACCCAAATTTCAGCTTAATCAGGCATCTGGGTAGCTCAGCAAAGAAGAGCCCAGTTCCTGATGGCAGGAGGCTGCTTCTTGCTGGAAAAGCACTTGGGAAGGATCAGAAGGAAGTGTGACACCTCTCATTTTCTTCACATCAGGGTTTTGTCTGACAGCACCTCTCTGTTCACTGTTCCCACATGCAGGACTTTTGAGGGAGACACAATGAAGTTCCTTGGGAAAGCTTCATCTGGGAAACTGCTTAAAAGCTATCTGGTGTTCATGTTTAAAGTTGTGATGCTTTAAGTTTTACAAAAGTAGTAACCTGGACTTTCCCAGGGAATTAATTGTGCAATTTCCAGTGGCATTTCAAAGAACAATTCAGGAAATAAACTCCTGATTTCCAGCATCATTTACAGACAAGCAAAAAGCACTTTCCCCCACCCGTAATTCAGATTCAGCCCAAAAAGGTGTTTGTTGTCTAAATAGAGAGACTCTGTTTTAATTGGTGCCCAGTTTACCTTGGGGCAGGTGTCCCTGGAAGCATCCAGGACTAAACTGGAAGATCTCATCAGCAAAACAGTCATCTGAGGCCAGACACTTCACACAGCAGCACCAAGAGCTGATGAGCATTTTATGCCAGTGGAAATTTAAGTTTGAAAAAGCTTTGACTCCCTTTTTAATTTTACTCACATGGAAAAACAAGGAGGAAGCTCTTCCACAGCCACATTCCAGCTCAGCTCTGCCCCTAAAACCACCTGCACAGGGATAGGTGCCCTGCTGATGGATTTTACCTCTACATTTGGGTGCCCTGCGGATGGATTTTACCTCTGCATTTGGAGCGTTAGGTAGGTGAAAGGAAGGAATTCCCATGTCACAGGTCCCGTGCAAACCCTCAGCTCTTGGGAAAACTACAAATGCACAAAAGATACTAAAGAACTCCATGTCACACTAGCACTTCAGTAATTATCCTGGGATAATTAACTGGGCTTGCAGGGTGAATTGTGTCACCATCAAGGAGAGTTTGAAATTGCCCCCAGGATCTCAAGGGGCTGAGGGCTCTATGTAAAGTAGAGGAACAAGTCTAGAATTTGGGGCTGGGAAGAGTTTTTTGTATCTAAAAGCTCTTGGTAAAGAAATCACCGAGTGAATCCCACCACAAAATCACCATGTGAGGACCAGGAAGGAGATGCACTTTGACATGGAAGTCATTGAGTGAAGAAAAGAGCAAGGAAGAACAAATACCTACCTGTCTTCATCATCAGGGCCACAGAATCTCAGAGCCTGTAGTCAGCCCTACTCAGTGTAGAACATCTTTTCCCTCCCTTTCTACTTAAAATAGCACCCCAGACCCTCAGGGATATGAAAGAGGAATACAAAACATAAAGAAGCATCTCCCCTCAGGACACAGAGCAGAGATCACCTCCCTCCAGGAGGTATCCACCCAGCACTAAGAATGTTCTCAGCCTTCCAGACACTGTTTTAAAGCCCATCAGGCTCTTGGTGAGCTCCTCTACCTGTGCCAAGTAGGACCAGCTGCACCCTGCATCCTCCATCACACCCTTTGCTCAGTCCACGTCACGTTCCCTTAAAGGGAGTCCACAAAAAAACTGGTGGGGAACTTTGGACAAGGGTGGCAGGACAAGGGTTTCCCTCTGCCAGGGCAGGTTAGATGGGATATTGGGAAGAAGTTCTCCTCTGTGAGGGTGGTGAAGCTCTGGCACAGGTTGCCCAGAGAAGCTGTGGCTGCCCCTGGATCCCTGGAAGTGTCCAAGGCCAGGTTGGACGGGGCTTGGAGCAACCTGGGATAGTGGAAGCTGTCCTACCCATGGCAGAGTGTGTGACTAGATGAGTTTTAAGGTCCCTTCAAACCCAAAGAATTTGGTGATTCAATGATTCACTATAATACAAAGCTTTGCTTCCTCCTATGGCACAAAATAGGCATTCTCCAAAGGGTTTTGGTCTGCAGGATTGGTGAGTGAGGGGCTCAGGCATCCCTTCCAAGCCTGCTGCTGATGGATGGTGAGTGTTGCATCGAATCTCTTGCTGAACTGGGACTTGGATTTAGCTTCTTTAGACCATCCACAGGATTTGGCTTCTTTAGGCTGCTTTGACATCCTCCTGATGGGTCCTCGTGGCTGCGTGGATCCCACACTGCCCCAGGGACTCCCCGTGTCCACAGCCATCACAGCCACTCCACACCCACCTCCACAGGGCTTTGGAAACCCTTTCCAGGTGCAGCCCTGACTCTTTTTGTTTTTTCCCCACCTGGATTCACTGGAGCCGGGTGCAGGCGCTCAGGGTTGGTTTTTCTGGAGGTGACTCCCATTGTTCCTTCCCCCCCTTGCACAGCTGGGCCGAATGCATGGAAGGTCAGTGAGAAATGAAGCTGCTTTTATCTGCCATCTCCCACCAGCCCTAAGCTGGGTCCCCTTTTTCACACTGAGGCCTAGCCAAGCATGAAGGAAAATAATTTTACCCAATCTCTCTGCTCTAACGCGCACCAACCCCCCGCCCTCCTCTTTTCCACAACTCCCCACCAATCTAAAAGGGAAAGAATTAGAAAAAAAAAAGCCCTTTCCACAATGAAAGCAGAGCCAGATAGAAATCTTGGTGAGGCACCACTCTAAATGTGACTGCAGCTTTCAGCCTGTCCTCACTCAAATATCACCAGCCCCACTGTTTACTCTCCTGCTATAAAAATAATAATAATAATAATAAATAGTAACCTGGTGATTACTCATGTTCCACATAATTGCAACAGGCAGAGGAGAGAGGAGTGATTAATTTGCCTTGTGAATTATGCATTATTTCCCCAGCTCCTTCCTCCCCCTCAGCCCAGCTCCCAGCACACTTCTCCAGAGCTTTATTATGTATATTTGTGGGATATTGTCACCTGTCCTGGCTCTGCTGGAGAGCTGCTGTGGGTGGGTATCAGTGGAGGCTTGGTGTTTAATCCGCTCTGAGCGCTCCGGGTTTGTTTTCCGCGGTCGCCGGAGGAGCAGGAGCAGCAAACCCACCAAGCCAAGGCTGAGAGCTGGCCTGTGTAATTCCCAGCTGCAGGATTTAGGGAGCCACACAAAACTTGCACAAACGAGACAAAGGCACTCCAGGCACAGCAAGGAGGCTGCTCCTCAGGCTGGAAAATCCTGAGTGGAAGAGTTCCTTCAGCTCAGGCAAACATCGAATGTGCGCTCGTGTTTCCTTGTGGGAGCATCCCAGTGCTCCAGTTAACAATCCACAGGCCTGATGCCCTGGGCAGCGGTATTTTCCTCAAAACAGGGCATAAACAGCTCCACAGTGTTCAAAAAACAAGCGGATGTGGCATCATAATTAAGTAGGCATGGTGGTACTTGGTCAAAGGTGATAATCTGGAGGTGTTTTCCAGCTTTAATGGTTGTGTGATGGAGTTTGAGTGTTCTTTGTGTCCCAGCAGACACAGTTCAGACTGGTGAAACTCGTATCCCTGCCCAGGTGTGCCTTTTTTGGTTGGTGACGGAGGACACCGAACTCTTGGAGCAAATCCAGAGAAGAAGCAAGTCCATGAAATTGCTGAGGGAACTGGAGCACCTCCACTATGGAGTCAGGCTGGGAGAGCTGGGGCTGTTCAGCCTGGGGAAGAGAAGGTTGTGTGAAGCCCTCACAGCAGCTTCCAGGGTCTGAAGAGGCTACTGGGAAGCCAGAGAGGGACTTTTCATCAGGAACAGGAGTGACAGGACAAGGGGGAATGGGTTCCAGCTGAAAGATTAAGGTGAGATACATGGAAGAAATTCCTTGCTGTAGGGGTGCTGAGGCCCTGGCACAGGTTGCCCAGAGAAACTGTGGCTGCCCCTGGATCCCTGGGAGTGTCCAAGGCCAGGTTGGATGGGGCTTGGAGCACCCTGGGATAGTGGAAGCTGTCCCTGCCCAGGGCAGGGGCAGGAACTGGATGGGCACTAAGGTCCCTCTCAACCCAAACCATTCTGTGATTCCATGATTCTGTGCTCCAGACCAAGCTGCAGAAGGGGTCTGGAGAATGAGCACCATCCCCTTGGAGAGGCACAAGGACACCAGACACCAACACTCTGTCAGCTGATGTTCCACTGATGACCTTCCATCCAGGAACGCCTTCACCCACTCCGTGTCCATCACTCGAGACCTTGAGTCACCAAGGGACTGAAACATGTCCTTCCTCCCCAGCTTCTGCACAGCTGCTCCCAGGCTCCAGGGTGAAGGTGAGTTTTCATGATTCCATGACCCAGGTAGTCACAACAAGTGGTCAGACCCCTTCCTGGGGTCCCTCAATCAGCAGAAACACAGCCCATATTGCAGCACCAGCTCTCCAACCTGCTGGGACACCATCTCCTGACACCTGACTGCTGGGGCTCCCAGGAAAAGGGGATTCAGCCTCCAGGGAGGCATTCAACAGGAAAATCTGATGTCCCCCCGGTTTTGATCCCTGGTGTTACCTACAGAATTATGTGGCAGAGATCTGCTGGAGCAAAATCCATCCCCCTGCAATAATCCTGTGGCTACAGGTCCCAGCAGCCTCTCCTAATGGCACTCAGGGGACTGAGGTGCTTCCCAGACATCTCGTTGTTCCTCCCAAGGAGAGGCTGGAGGGACAAGGCATAGAAAGCACAAGTGAACCCTCCTCTAGATCTTCCTAAGGAGATTTTGGGAGAGATCACCTACTAAGGAGAGGCTGGATACAAATTTTCAGGATCTAAAAGCTGATTAAAAGCTCAGATAAGGTCAGCTTTTCCCAAAAGCTGCTTTTGAAAAGCCCTCTGCTTCCCTCTTTTCCTTCCTCACCATCCAAAATCCCTCTCTGCCTTCCTGAAGGTGAAAGGAGCTGAGCCACGGAGGGCTGCCAGCGAGGGAGCTCCCCGTGCTGGGCTGCTGGGTGGATTTGTTCCCTCTGTTTTGTGCCTGGGTGGATTTGTTCCCACTGTTTTGTGCCTGGACGTGCAGCCCAGACAACGGGCATTGAGTGCCCTGGGCCCTGGGGACAGCACTGTCCTTGCTCTGCCATCAGGTGCACACAAAGCCAGGAGCCTCTGCAGGAGGAGAGCTCTGCAGAGCTGAAAGGCGATTAGCATATTCCAGGGGGAACTTTTTTGCTCAAAATGAGAATAAACAAAACTGAAGGATTACAAAACCAAACATGGAACATTACATGGAGCAATAATTGCCTCCTATTATTTCCCTGCACTCACCAAAACAGCTATTTAGACAAACAAAAGAGCAAAGAAAGGCAGAGACCAGTGCTGAAAGTTGTTTTATCTCTACTAATCCCCACTGCTTTGATAAGTCTGTAATAGGATCATTTGGCATCTCCAAAGTGCAGCATCTCAGGAAATTTCTCTGTGCAGGCAGGTTGTGCTCAGGTGTCTGTTCCCAGCTCCCAGCCATGGGGTGAGCACAGGGTCTGTCAGGCTCTGGGCACACAGTGGAGGGGAAAAAATCCCCCTCCATTTTTATGCATGGATACAGGGAACTTCATGCACCTTTTTTCGCTGGGACTGCTTCCAAAGATTATTTTATTATTGTTTTATTAGACTTGGTTTTGTATTTCATCACCAGGCTGCACAGGCCAGTGGTGAAATCACCATCCCTGGAAGGGTTCAAAAGCCGTGTGGATGTGGCACTTGGGGACGTGGGTGAATGGTCAATGCCAGTCCTGGGAAATGCTTGGACTCAGTGGGTCCATTCCAACCTTAACAATTCCATGATTCTCTTGTTATCAGTTTAGTTAATATGGATGGTCCTTGGTCCAATTTGGGTGCATTTGCCCATATCTAAAGTAGCCCATTCCACAAATGCTGTCAGTCACTGGATTGCCACAGAAGTTGGGATCAAGGAGTGTGCCAGACACCAGGGCTGTGCTACTCCATCCCAGCTGCTGGAATCAGCAAATATCAACGTTTGCCCTGAGTCCATAAGAAGCTTTTCTCAGTTGTTTGATATTGTTAGTCCTCACAATGTCCTTTCCCTCTCCACATTATGTTGTTTTGTACCTAAGACACTCACACACTCCATTTTTTATGTGCTCCAGGAGCTGTGAATTCCATGCTGGCTCCCAGCCGTGCTCTTTCTCCTCTCCTCCCTGCAAGGACCATGTTGTCATCACTGGTGGCAATGTCCCCATGTCCCACCTGCTCCCAACCTACATGGCACAAGCAAG
Source organism: Hypocryptadius cinnamomeus (assembly GCA_013400635.1). Lineage (NCBI taxonomy): Eukaryota > Metazoa > Chordata > Aves > Passeriformes > Zosteropidae > Hypocryptadius > Hypocryptadius cinnamomeus. The sequence continues at coordinate 29,481 of VYZP01042007.1, read as the reverse complement.
AAACTCCTCCAAAACAAGCCTCCCAGTAAAAGATGTAGTCTAAACTGGTGAGGACACAAGTGCATGGTCTTGGTTTTGTTTACTTGACTGAGCCAAGAAGAGAAATTCCTCAAGGCCAATCCATGTCATTTGTGTCCAGCTTCATCCCCAAATTAGTTTTGTTATTATTCAGTGCTAGAAATTCACCTTTGCCTGGAATTTATCCCCCCTCTCCCATTTTTTTCTTTGTTGTTTAATATTTCTGTGTGGAAGAAAAACATGCCCTGCTTCCACCAAGAGGGCAGAGATGGATACCTGGAGTTGATCTGGTGGAACGTGGGGGGTTCGGGAACTTTTTTAATGTTGGATTTAAGATCAATTTTAGCCATTATTTGCCATATCAAAGTTTATGAGCTGTGCACAGAAACTTAATTGCATCAGATTTTTCTGTCAGGAGCTATGCTTTTCTGTCAGATTTTATCTCACAACAAAGAATGGTTCATGCACTGCTGCTGGCACATAAGAATTCATGAGCAGCTGCTGGGGGATAACATTTTCTCCATCAGCTGCTGAACTTTTTACCTGTACAGAGCAGTGTTGCCATTGTGCTAGCACAAGAGTAGGGAAGAAAACACCTGGAAACAACCCCAAAAGGACTCTGTTGCACAGTATTAAGGTCATTCCATAATCGTGATCCACCTTAGTCAATTCCCACCAAAAAAAAAGAAGTGAAAATAAACTCCTTGATTTTATACATCACTCATGCTGTGTGCAGAGATGGTGCCATCACACAGTTGTTATCCCTCACACAGAGAAAAAACCTCCTCATTATGTCCCTTCCCCTTGGACACAAGCTGCTGCTGTACTAAACCCTCAATAGATGCAGCAGAGGGGGAATAAAGCAAATATTCCATGTGGAAAGTTGTCAGTGATGGGAAAATATCAGTGTAGAAGTCCTGAACTGGGATGGGTTTGACAGCAAAACCGAGATGAACACGTGCCATGCACACAGGCAAGAAAGTTGTATTTATTGGGAAAGAATTCTCTCTGATCATTGTGGGGTTTCCCTGGCAGTGGGAAGCAAGAAATTCCCTTCCCTGAGAAGGGGATCTGCCTCTGGAAGAAATATTGTCAAGAATTGGAACAGGCTGCCCAGGAAGGTGGTGGAGTCCCCATCTCTGGAGGGATTTAGAGCAGGTGGATGTGGCACTTGGAGACATGGGTTAGTGGTGACTTGGACTTGCTGGGACTCAGGGATATTAAAGGTCTTTTCCAACCTAAACAATTCTAGGATTCCGTAAGAATTCTGCAGGTGTTACTCCTATCCCAGAGCAAAATGAGCTCTGCCCTCACACCAAGCCCTGCACAGTGCATAATGCAAATGTCAGTTCCTGCCCCAAAGCCCTCCCAGTCTCACCTTCCAGGGCTGGAGAGGAGCAATTCCAGGCCTGGTTTGTATTTCCAGGGAGCACCAGGGCTGGTCCCAAGAGCGTACTCCCCGTGGGTGTCTCGGGAGATGTGTGCTGGTAACTGTTCCTATTCAGAGCAATAATAAGAACTGAAATGAAATATCAGTGCCCCATCTCATTCAGCATATCTTGATTTCAAATCTGGGTTTTGTAAAGAATATTGAGAGTATAATACAGCCCCCTCAGTAACCTGCTCTCCTTTATTACACAATTCACACAAGTTTTCCATTTTTTATTGAATTGGTCACTCAGTCATACTAAACACGGCAGAAGAAGAACAGGAAATAAAAATGAACCAATAAATAAAAGCAGGGTTTCCAAAGCTCTTCTTACTGAAAAGAAAGCTGGGGAGTTCTTCAGAGTTTATCCAGGAGAAAACCACCTTGCTTAGAATAAAATTGTGCAGTGGAACAGAAAATAAGATGTTACTGCAAATGAAATGTATTCTTCAGTGGCAAAAATTAAAGATGTCATAGGAGATAGGCTTGGGCTGCGTCCATCTCCCCAGCTCTTCCCTGGGAATGATGACAGGATAGAAATGCATGGCCAGCCCAAGCCACCCATCAAGGGGCCAGGCAGGGCCACCTGGTCCCTTTGCCACTTGCCCATCCCTGCTCACCCCAGAGCTTTTTAGTATGTTGGGAAAGTGAAGATGCTTAGTTTGCCGTGACATCTTATTTTCTGTTCTGCTGCACAGTGTTATTTTAACCAGAGCAGCCTGCTCCCAGATAAACCCACAGGAACTGAATGCCTCTGGAAAATCCTGCACTCAAATGTGTGGGAGTGTGTGAGTGCTGGGGAGAGGACAGGGCTGGGACCTGCCATGGATCCCGGTGGTGTTGTCCTGATTAGGTCTCCATGGAGAAGGATCTGTGCTTAATATGCAGCTTGGAGGGGCATGAAAATGAGGATCCCCCCCTGCTGCACGTGCCTGGGGAGGAATGCTCATCTCTTAGTTAAACCCAGACTGGAAGACTCTGTGCTCTCTGGAAGGAGTTTAGTGTGTGCTCCATGGGGTCTTTGTCTCATTGGGACACACAGTGATTATTCCTCTACCCCAAATCCACGTGGATTGGAAAGGTGCTGTTCAATCACCAATCACCACTTTGCCTCTGAATGCAGCACCCAGAAGTGTCCAAAGACCAACTTGGGCGGGCAATGCAACACTTCCTTCCTCTCCAGACCCTGATCCTTGGTGGCATATTTAAGGTATCCAATAATTAGTGCTCAGGACATGACCATGAATTTGTGCTCATCCTTGGGTTCTTGGTGTGCATGGGAGTGTAGGATCATCTCCCAGATCCTGCTCCGTTCTTGGCCTCAGGAGCTCCCTGTGAAAAGGATTTCCTTGCTTCAGTGCCCACTGTGTGAAAACTGTTGTCATTGATTATTTGAAATGCTCAGCTTTCATTGATCCTCCAGCAGTTCTTGCATTAGTTCTTCCATGACATTTTTCCTGACTGACTGTTCATTATGGACAGCTTTTATGGGATAGTGGGACAGCTGTCCACTGCATTAGGAGTGAAAAAAACCCTCAGCATGTCATTTCAACAATATATCACACCAGGAATTAAATAGGTGTGAATAAACACCTACTGTAATTAGCACCTCCAGTTTCATAATTAGGAAATGCTCAGCCTTTAGGCCACCACGGGGTCAGTCTCGGAGCAGAAATCAGTGTCCCTCCCTCAGCTTAATCTCCCTGAGTGTTCAGGTTGGGCCAAATGGACACAAGACGCTGCCTGGAGTCCTCCTCCCTGGCCAGCTCTAGTTCTTAGAGTGGGGAGCACCAGAGATCTGGAGAAGTCCATGGCCCACCTTCTCCAGTGCCCAGCAAAGGTTCAGGTGTTCCTGAAGGTGGTTTTCCAGGTTTCATGTGGCATCTAAGGATGCCCACAGGCCATATTTCAATTCAATTACAGCCTGGGTTCAGGAACATTTCACTGCTTTCACTGTCAAACCCAGGTAGATTCAAATTCTGGTTCTCTGCCCAGGAAAATACAGTCCTAATATCCTGATAATATTGCAGAGTTTACAACAGGGTCCCCCACCTTCCTTTAAACAAATGATGACAGAGACAGACAGATCTTGAAACACAAAGAAATAACTTGAGATTGGGATGATGGGATTTGTTACCATCCCCAAATCAAGGTCTGTAGCCCCTGGACCTTGCACATCTTTCCAGCAGCTGCTTTGGTTGCATCGATTCCATTGCCTGTAGATTAAAAGCTTTGCTAAAACAAACAATGTTCACCCAAGCACCAGACTCTTGTCTGGGACAATGACAGAACAAATAGTCCCCTCCAGGCACACTTTGAAGTCCTGAAGTCCTCAAAGTCCCTAAACCAGATGGAAAAATCTTCCTTGAACACTCTTTCTTAGCTAAAACAGCCTAAGCTGGCTGGAATATGATGACTCCCAGGATCTCCACCTCTTTTTGTTTAACTGGGGTGTTCTTTGGCCAGTTCAAACTGGAAACATTCTGTATTCCTAGAGAAAGGATTCCTGCTTACCCTACAGCTTGGGTCAAACTTTTCCATTAGCACAGACAGGTTTTCTTCCCTATTGTTGGTAATTTAAGTTTCACTTGCTCCTCTCTCAGTGTTTGTAATGTAAATGGGTAACTTTTCATCCAGAAAGACCAAAGGGAAACATTTACTTTTCCTGGGTGTTTCCTCCCAGACTTTTTAAGAAATACCAGTGAAAGTTTACAAGTATTTCTGGCAAACCAAATGACTCAGAAGTGCTGGCTCCTTTTATCACCACCTGTAGCCACCCAACCACATCATCTGCCCCTCTTCCCTGAGCAGCAGGGTCTACTGGCTCCACCATGGGATGGTTTGTCCTCTCCAAAAAAGGAGAGTGGAGCTGAAGCTGCTTCAGTTCTTCAGTGGAAAAGCCTGAACAGCCATTGTCAGCCAATCTTACTTTGCAACAACAGCAGGTAAAGAAATGTGTCCTTCCATGGTGCAATTCACCTGGAAACAGCAGACTCTCCTTCTCTTCTCACCAGCCAGGTTATAAATCCACGCCCAGTTTTGTGATAAGCACCACCTCATCGTTGAAAAGGAGGTGGATGTGGCCCCTGGCCTTGAAGGGGCAGGCAGAAATGCACTATGGCCCACACATAGATGATTGGGATCTTTGGGAACAGAGGAAAACTCACAGCAAGGTGATTTTTGTGTGGCCTGGTCAGCTGTGGCAGGAGAAGACCCACTGCTGTGGCTTCATATGGGATATCCTGAGTTACCAGGGTGTCTTTCTGCATGGCACTGAGCAACAGCATCACGAAATCCAGCTGCTGCCTGATAATCCTGATGTGTTTCAGGAGATTCCTGCTTTCCCCTCTCATCCCAGGAGCTGTGGGATGGCTGGGGAATTGAGGGCAGCACGTCTCATAGGCTCCATTTCACTTGGGCCTTGTGGACATCTCTTTGTTCACCTCTGTGCCCCATTGCAGGAGGATGTTCAGCCCTTTCAGAACAACTTCTGGGCAGTATTTAGGTTTTCCAAAGGCAAACACTGCTGGAGACAGTTACCACGTGGCAAATCTTTGTGAGTGTCCCTCAAAAGCTACAATTAATATTAATGGCAAATCAAATACCGTCCATGAGAGTCACTCTGGTGTGACAGACTCAATTTCCAGCCCATGGCACCTTCCCATTCAGCACCTTAATATGGAGCTGACCTTTCCAAAAGCTCCAGGAACGAGATCAGCCCAACAGGATGAATAATGGAAGAACTGGGGGTCACCCAGCAGTCTGCAGTGGTCATGAGGGAAGGTGTGGCTGTGGGTGGCTGATGTCACACCTGCCTGGCCATGTCCCTTCAGCTCCCCAGGGTAGCCCAGGGTGAGGCACAAGCCCTTCCTGGCTCTGATTCCCCTCCAAGTCTCAACCCAACTGCAGGTTCTGGCTGCTCAGAGCAGCACGGGGAACTTGTCCTGAGCCCCGGGCACAAAAACATAGCAGAGCAAGACCATGAGGAGGTGGCTGGGGCTTCTCCAGAGGTCCCATTGAGTTCTCCAACAGAAGTGGAGCAGAGCCTCTGGATGCAGAGGAAAAACATATATTTTGAGGAAAAGAGGAGGATGTAGAGCTCTGCAAGCCTCCCTCACAAGCTGCTCTGATGGAAGGATGTGCTTTCCATGGCAATGTTTGCTGAGGACACAGCCCTGGAGCCTTTCCTCCCAGGCTGGTGCAGCACTGGCCATGCCATGCTGCCTCCTGCCTTGTTTTGTTGCCTGGTCTCACTGCAAAAGCTGAAGTTTCTTCCTCCATATCCTTGGGTAGCACTATTTGATGGCATGCCAAGGGATGAGGCCACCCTGAAGCCTCAGAGTGTGAGCTGGAGGGCACAAGGCAGAGTTTTCTCAAAGGACTGAGTGTGTTTATTTTTAATGAGGCAGCAGATCTACTCAGCCTCTCTAAACATGGGGGCATTTGTGGGAGTGGGACAAGAGGGAGGCAGAAGTCCCAGCATTTCTCCCCTGGTAAGGAAAGCTTGGTGAGGGTGAGAACTAGAGAGGTGGAGGACTCAAACTCCAAAATTGTAATGCCTCATCATCCATCCTGCCCTCACCAGCCACATCAACTTTCTCCTCAAGCTGTGTGCCAGGGGAGAGGAAGCTCTTCATTATCCTCCATGCTCCCTTCCCCACACCCCCCGCACGAGAAGAAAGAGAGGAGAGAGATTATGCTTGAAAAACCACCAGGAAAAAAAAAAAAAAATAATATGGAGCTGTCTCTAAAGAGCTGCTTTCCTTGTGTGGCAGGCGCCTCCTGGATTAACCTTTTGTATATGCAGAAATGGGGAATGAATAATTGAGCAGCGCAGACATCGCAGCGCTCCCGTCCCACACGCGGCTCCATGGCTGCCTCACAAAACCCTCTCCAACGGCGCCTTTTCATTGGGATGGATACAGGGGGAGGCAAAGACAGCGAGCATTGCTCATCCCCTGTGTGCAAATGTAAATCTGTCATCAAAATTATCTGCAGCGACAAGCCCGTGGTGCGCCCAGCGGGTCTCACAAACACGCACGGGTGGTGCTGCAGGAGGGGAGGGATCCTCCCGAGCTCAGTTCACCAGCACAGGCCAGGAAGAAGTTGGGTAGTTCCCTCCAAACAGATCCTAGCAGTCAAATTCCTTCACACAGATCTCTGAGCAACCTGGGCTGGTGGAAGGTGTCCCTGCCCATGGCTGGGATGAGCTGGATGAGCTTTAAGGTCCTTCCAACCCGGGCCATTTTATCATTCCATGATTTCATGTTGACCTCAGTCCTTTCTTTTCCCTGGCTAAGACACACCATCAAGGAGTATTTCCTTAGCTCCTGGGAAGAACTCATTCCCCTGTCCACACTGAAGTGCTTACAATGGAAGACCTGGGGGAGCAAAAGTCAACCCTGGGAGAAGACAACCCAGAAGAGGCAAAGTGAATGAAGGCTGGAGACACTGGAGAAGGAGAAAACTTTCTTTTGAGCTCCTGTTCTACTCATATATTGTGGCATAGATCATCCCATGCCACCAGGATCAGCCTTTGGGCTGACAGATTGGGTGGGCATGGTTTTCCCCTTCCTTGCTGTCCTGAAAAGGGGGAAGGAATCATGAACAGAGTGCCCCTCTGGTGGCTCCACACTGCCCCTGTGGCTCCCTACTGGTCATTGGCACAGCAGTGTCAGGTCTGCCCATGCCAAGCCATCACAGTTTTAGAATCCCAAGTCTCTGGCACAGGAGTGTGGAGTTTGGCTGCCTTCCTTATCCCAGTAATTGCAGAGTCCATGCCTGAGCAAACCCTGCACAACTGTTCAGGAGGAGCTGTCAAGGCTGTCTTTAGGAGGCATCACAAGTTGCAGTTCAGTGTCACCACTTTGCAGATGAGTGTGGAAGAAGGTCAAAGAGCCCCTGTGCTATCCCTTCCTCCACAGTTTACCTTAGGCAGCCTCAGGTGTGTGCCTGCAGGATTGGAAGCTGCACGCCTGGGCATGGATCCCCCCACCACAGCAGCTTTGCCCTGTAGCCCTTCAGGCCCTGGTGGCCTGAGCTTTCCTGAGGGTGCACAGGAGAGGCAGCTCTAAGCAGATGTTCTGTCCTGGCTCCTACAGGAGAAGCAGGGCCTTTCCCACAATTTCAGGAAGATCCTTTCCCAGTGCAATGGTGTGTGATCCCCTGTTGATAGAGCTGCACACACACGTGAGGGCTGACATGTGCTGCTTCCCATCCCACGAGACTTGGAAGCTCCTGGCATGTTCCCAGGGGACATTACTGTGGGGACACCTCTGTGACAGCACCTTTGACCCTGTGAGGCCTTTAACCCTGTGGCACACTGGGTTTTTTACACCTTAACAGAGATCCTTTGGGGATGGCAGTCAGGAATGATCCCACAGCTTCCTGGCCTCTCCTCTCTGCTCCCTTCCTCACCTGTCCCTTGGGAAGAATCCATGAGGTCCATCTATGTGTGCAAGCCTGCTGCTTGTGTGCACAACCCTCCCAAACCCTCTGGGAGGTGTTTAGAGGGCCATGGAAGTAGGGTGTGAGGGCTGATCCAGGCTGTGGATGTGGTGAACTCCTGAGCAGCTGCCTCCTCGTGCCCAGCCGGGGGATGTGGAAATGGCAGCTCTGGGAGGAGCACAAACATGGAAGAAGCTGGTTTTGATAAAAGCCAAAGTGTTTCTTCTTCCTGCCCGTGAGTTCTTGGCCCAGACAGAAGCATTGGGAGGACAGGGGGCAGAACTTGCCACGATAGGTGGGTACATCCTGAACACAGGTAGGAGGAGGGATAAAGCTTTTCCAGGGCCAGATCCTCATGGACAGGGTCTAATAAAGATACAGGAATCTTCATCAGCTGAGAAGGATCTGCCACACTGGGCTTACCCAGACAGCCCTCAGCCTTCCTGAGTTATTCCCCTTTGGAAGGAGCAGCACTCACATGTTCATACAGCACATGCTGAGTGTGAGGCAGATTCATCCACCAGTTGCTGAAGGCTGGTTGAGTCCCCAAAGCCTTGGTGCTTACACACAGGGGCTGTGCTGAAGGTAAACATGGGTGAAACACAACCTCCTCCAAAGGCAGACCTGCTGCTCAGACTCATTCCAGCCAGGAGAGAGTGGCCAGATAAGGATAAATTCTTCACCATCCAGCTGGAATTGTCTATTTTTCTTTCCTAATATTTGTTATTTCTGTGGTGACAAGTCTCTCTTCGCCAGTGTCAACTCATTAGACCTGGTAATGACAACTCCTACTTTTTGTCTAATGGATTCTTCTAATCCCCATTGCCATCAGAATCTGTTTACCCTGGAAAATACCTATAATGGTCTCATCTGTCTCTAGTTCCCTTTTCTTTGGTCAACATGGCAGGCATTTGCCTTCATAATTCTTTATTTCTAGAACTAGCACAGACATAGACAACAGAAAAGGAAGAGATAACACATAAATGCATCATTTCTGCCAAAGGCTTTTTGCTGGCCAACCAAATTCAAGGACTTGCTTTCCACTTCTGCAAATAAAAGCCAAAATCCTGGTATGAGTCACAGCTGAACCAGGCCAGGCAGCCCTTGTTTGACTCTCCAGGTGTCTGCTGGGGACTTCCTGGGTCAATCTAGGATGCTGCAAACAACCAGTTCAATTTACTCTGGAGGACTATCTGCCCTCCATGTGGAGGGTTGATGCCAACCAGGGAGCGAGGCAAAGAGTTTGATTCCACCTCTGCCTTCCCAAGGACGGCATCACTTGGGAGGAAGAATGAGCTGATTTCTAAAGTGTTCACAGCCCACAAAAAAGAGGCTGCAGCCTTAAGTTGTGACAGCTGCAGCAAGGGTGGTGTAACTGCACATCTGGGGACTGTGATTATGGTCTCTGCTCCCTTTCTGCTGCCCCAGAACAAGGGACTGGTCCCTCCTCTGTCCCCTCTCCTCTGAGCACAGTTTTAGCTCAGGCTGTCAGAGCACCAGGGCTGCTCAGACCTTCCCATCCTAAAGAGGCCCTGTGCAATTTCATTACCCCCTGCAATGTCAAACTGCAGCTTGCTCTCATCCATCCTTTTCCTCCTAGGACTGCCCAGCCCCTCCCTCCCCAGCACCACTGGAGCAAGCTTCCTAAGGTGAATTAACCACATTAAATTTGTCTGTGTTATCTGCACTACCCTGGTGTCGGTTCAGGCGAGGATGATGGATATGGTCCTAACCCGACAGAAATTAGGCAAGTTCACACTGTGTTTTAATAGCAAATGCAGTGATTTGACAGTGAATAATGGAGCTGGTCAGGTTCTATTAGTGGCAGATTAGACCATAATTCAATCTCAAACCTTGCTGTTTTAAGCCTTTCTCACAGACTGTATTAAACCTGACCCAGGTCTGAAGAGGCAGAGTGGAAGTGCTCCGTACATGGGGATGAGTTACACCCCACAGGGAGCAGGAACAAAGCTGCAGTCAGATCCCAGGGGAGCACGGTGCAGCTCAGCCTGGGACCTCCAATTCCAGTGCTCAAACTCACTCCTCTGAGAGAAAATGAGGCTGGAAAAATCTTTCAAGGGGGCATCACGACACAGGGCTGCACCCACTGGAGAGGGGGCTCAGCCCCACACAGCTGGAATTTCAGGCTGGAATTACTGGGAATACAGCACAGAGGAGGGACACACAGGGCTGGAGGGGGAGGATCCAGGGGATCCATCCCAGGAAGGGTACCAAGAGAGGGATGGAGACAATGGAGAGACCAGTGTGCCTTTGTGGAGGGTACTGAGTGTCAATGCTGAAGGAAAACACCTCTGTTAATATTGGTGCTTCACAGGTTTGCAGGGAGAATGCAGGACACAAGGAAGTGCCCCAGGCCATGGAGAGACAGAAAACCAGGATTTTTTCAGCAGTGGCAAGTCAGGGAAATGTTTCATGGCACAGCTGAGCATTGCAACACCTGGCTGCCATCCTAAGTAATTCTGGTATAATTTCCCTGTGGATGGCTTCCTGCAGCTCTTCCTTACCTCATTCCTACAAGCTCTGGCCATAGAGTGTTTCCATCTCCTTTTCAAGCTCCAGGCCTGCATTTCAGGCATGTTTTCAGAGTTTCCTCACCCTGGGGTCTCCCTGCCTGGGATCTGTTTGCTGAATGAGAGTGTGATTGGGTACCTGACACAGGGCTGTGTTTTCTGATTGAGAGGAGAATGCTGAATTACTTTAGCAATCATTTATTGAGTACCTAAGATACAGAAAACCTAGCAGAGATAACAATGTCCTGCAGATTAAATCCTCCATTAGAGAGGCCTCACTCTGTAGTTCGGCTTGTAAACATTTTCCCATCAGTTTTCCCTCTGCCTCCATCCCCCCACGCTGCAAGCTGAGAGAACAGGCAAGAATTTTGAGCATCTTCTCATTACAAGACACCACAGAGCCCAAAAAAGCCATGAAATCACTGTCCCACCTGCCATCAGACAGAAATCTCCCTATCAGCAGCCTCTCTCAACACCCCTGCAGGGCATTGGCTGACTCTGGTGCTGCAGCAACTTTGCTCCCTGGATGCCCAGGCTGGTGGAGTTTGGTGGTGGGCGCAGCACCAGGACTGTCACTTCAGAGGGACACAGACACACTGAGGTAATATTGTGCTGCTCTTGTGACATCCAGAATCTGCTGTGTCCTCTCTGACCCCATCTCCAGGAGTTCACAGGAGTTTTCCCTGGGACAGCTTTGAAAATTCATTTGCTCTGAGCTTCAAACGGGAACCTCTGCAGCAACACACAGGAGACAGAAAAGCATAGACAATGTAGAGCAGGAGCACAGACACAGAACAGCAGTCAGCAGGGTTTATTTACACTGAACCACAACTCCTGCTCTCTTAACTCATTGGCAGCTTTGAGGTTTGTACCTTGCAGCTCCTGAGTGCAGAAGACAGTTTCCACCTGGACAAGGCAGCCTCAGGCTGCTGGCCTTGGCAGAACAGATGGAGTCCATTTGCCATGGGCCACCTCTTCTGGTTTGTGAGAGAGCCAGAATCCCAAGGGAACCCCCTGGGAGACATTGGCTCTGACAGGAGAGAGCAGCAGAGCTTCCAGTACCTCTGGAAGGATAGAGGGCCAGGATAAATGATCCATGGAGCTGGAAAGGCTGCTGAATCCCAGCAGGGAAGCAGAGCAGACATGTCCAGTTGGAGGTCCTGTGCTGGAGGGAGCTGCAGACCCTCACTGCAGTAGGAGAAGCAGAAAACAAGTGGGAGATGGAGATTTTCCCAGAGAACTGATGGAGTGAAGGCAAAGGGGTGGACAGCTTCCAAGAGAATTGATGGAGGTATTGTCTCCCCAGGGACAGCAGGGGTGGTGAAATCCCTCCAGGAGGTTATTCCCACATCTTATTTACCTCTGCCTTTTAGGCCACAAGGGCTGGGGGTGCTGTGCTGTTTTCCAGCCAGGACTTGTACATCTCTCCTGTGGAAAGGCAGAGGGCAGGGATCCTGCTCCAGGACACAGAAGCCCCTCTCCACCTCTGGCCCTGCAGGCAGCCCTGGGAAGCCTCTTTGCTCATCTGTGCAAGGGCAGCAGCACTTCACAGAGCACTTTGACACGAGCAGGTGACAAGTGTGGCACAAGGGCTGGCTCTTGTCACCAATCTGGGAAAGGTTCCCTGAGGTCCCCATGCTGCAGCTTGTCAGCTGCTGCCTCCTAATTGAACCTCTCCAGGAGACTCCTCAGCACAGCAATTGCTCACCTGCTACAGACAGCAGCACTAATGAAGGTGGGTCAGAGCCCTCACACTGCTCATGGAGCTCGGGCTTCCTCACCTGGACTTCCTACAGAGGCACAATCGTTTGGTTTGTTTTAAGACCGCATTATGGTTCCTACAATACTGCAGGAAATCTTCCCCACACGAGCTTCCTGGAGCAGTGGGAATGAATCCCTCACCTCACACAGAGCACCACAGGCTCTGCAGGTTTTTCCTTTTTCACAAGTGCTGCCAGTGCCCTCTGAGAGCAGGAGGTGCAGCAGTTCAAGAGGACTCTCAGACCAGATTCCCTCTGAGGAATTCCCTCTGTCACAGAGCACCTTCAGCTGAGCTCTGGAGTTGTGTGCTGGGACAGCCAAAGGCTGTAGGAACCACAATGTGGTATTCACATTCTCTGAACAGAGAGAGACATCATTTCTCTCCCAGGATTTTTCCTGGGGAAGGCAGTGAGAACCTCAGAGAAGAAGAGAAAACAGTTCTTATCTCTTCTTGCTGCTCCTGTTGTTTGGCACATGTGGAATGTGTTATGGAGATTGTTTACTGAAGAAGGGATTTGTTAATTGGACTCTGGTGATGGTTGTTTGGATTGATTGGCCAATTGGGTAAAAGCTGTGTCGTGGTTGTCTGTCAGGGGTCACGGGTTTTTCTTTAGTATAGAGTTTAGTCTAGTAGCTCTTTAATAGAGTATAGTATTAGTGTAACATAATATAGCTTAATAAAGCAATTGTTCAGCCTTCTGAAATCAGGGAGTCAGAGCACATTATTCCCACCTCAGGGCGCCCTGCATTGATACCACACCAGTCTGGAGAGGCTGCTTTTGTGGTGTTCCCTTGACTCTGATCAGCATCACCAGCCCTGGCCAGCACCTGCATCTGTATCTGTGAACCCACAGAATCTCAGGATGGCTTGGGTTGGAAGGGACCTTGAAGGCCATCCAGCTCCACCCCCTGCCATTACACCAGGCTGCTCCAAGCCCCATCCAGCACTTCCAGGGATGAGGCAGACACAGCTGCTCTGGCCAGCCTGTGCCAGAGCCAGAAGTGGGGGTGCCCTAAGCAGCCACCCTCCAGCAGTGACCAGGAGCCACCACAGACCAGCCATCCCCAGGGACTCTGTGCCCTGCTCGACTTCGCCATGGGGGAACCTCATGATGGTCCCCTCGGGTGCTAACACTGCCCATCACTCCCTGAATGCCCTTCCAAAGCTCTGTCACCCTCCAGAGGCAGGGGTGGCATCCCTGGGCCTGTTGGGGTTGACAACACTTGTCCTGTCCAGGTGGTTCCCATATGGCATGTGCCAAATTACCTGAATATTGTACCAACCATGCCTGTCAATAATGGTGTGGTGAGGTGGGAGCTGGAATTCCATCCCTCCAGACAGCCATTCTGTAAGGGAGAGAAAGAGGCACTCTCTCTGTAATGCTGTGCATTAAAGAGCATTTACACTGTTAAACCCAGCTTTAGAACAGCATCTAAATATTTCTGTCATTGTCTTGGTGGGACTCTGGAGTCCAAATGAGAGCTCTGGGAGACTGCAAAGGTGGGAGATGGGACAAAAAATAGCAATTCCATGTCTTATATGGCTCTGTCACCTGGTGTAAAGCAGCTTGGACAAAGCAACAGGTCAGTGTGCAGCAATGAGGAACCAACTCCCCAGCAGCTCCCAAGACATCCATGCTTCCCCTGAGCCAGAACCTCCCTGAGGACACAAATCCACCTGAGGCCTGACCACTCCCAAAGGCAGGAAAAGGGGGCTGTTTGCATCATGCTTCTTTGGCTCTTTTAGGGGCTCTCCAGCTCTGTCGTCTCCTGGTGCCTCAAGGATCTGGGAAAACATGGAAGAGATGAAAAATAACATCCTAACACCAGCCATAAACGTGTCCACAGGGTTGGTTTGGAGGCAGTCAGTGATGATGCCAGGGTAAAACTCAGTATTTGCAGTGGCAGCAGCAGGGAGGGCAACGTGGCAGGAATTTTTTGGCAACCCTGATCAGAATCTGTAACACCCTCAGCAGCAGTGCTGTAATTCCTGCTGCTGTTTCCCAGCATTGCAGCAAATACAGGGCTGTTGTAGACTAACATGCACCAGGAGTCAGCTTTATCGCCAGGAAAAAGTGGGATAGGGAATCTAAACCTCCTGCTGCTGCTACCTCTGGCCTATGGGTAAGTCTGCTGGGAAGACAGGAACACAAGGACTGGTAGGATACCATCCAGTAGGTTGGGGTTTGGAGGAACAGGCTGGAAAACAGCCTTTGGGATGCAGAGGTTGCCTTTTGCACAACTGTGCCCTCACACCTCTTGCTGGCTTAGTTTTTAGTGTCAGCTTCTAATTGATCCAGCAGATGTTGCAGGTGGGGTTTGTGGTGCTTCTTCCCTCTGAAATCTGCAGCTTCCATAAGGGAGTGCAGCTGGCAGCCCCAGCACACCTGCATAAAAAAAGGGCAGTGCTGCTTCTTTAAAACTGATGGAAATCTGAAAATTTCTCATTAAAATCTGGGTGCTTTTCCCCACGTCAAAATGTCCATGTTTTCCCTATGTGATGTTTTCAGTCACGAGCAACTGTGAGCAATGAACAAATGAAGTCAAGGAAGGTGTGATGGGCTGGGGAAAGGGGAGATCTGAGCTCCATGTCCTTGTGGCCACTCAGAGTTCTGTGGGGACATTAAATGAGCTGAAACCTCCTAAAGAGTGAGCCAGGATTTTACTACAGTAAATGACACCTGGAAATACTCCTGGAAGGACATGGGCAACCTCAGGGTCCATCCGTGTGGCCAAATAGACTGACTTGAAAAAGATGAAGCTTCCTCTTCTTCCTGCTTCTGCTCTAGGGGGATAAAGGGTCATCTCTGCAAACACCCACCCTGAGGGAGCCAGACCTTAAAAACAAGGAGAAGCAAAAGGTAAAACCATTGGGAAACAACATTCCTCACCAAACTGGCACTGCAGGAGGAAGCCACAATGCAGAGCAGACTTGGGAACACTTCCCAGGAATCTCTGTGCAGCACAACCCTTCCATGCATGAAATGGGAACAATGATACTGCTCCCACAGCAATAGGACACAAAAAGTGCAAAGGGAAAAATTGTAAATTGGGAGAAAATTAGGCATTTAGTGTCCAGAGTCAGTCCCATGCATTGGCAAAGTCCATAAATCCCCAAAAGACTGAAGGTGTGACAATATCAAAAGGTTGCTGAGAAATCACCCGTTCCTGTGCTTCAAGGTTCACACTCAGGAGATTGCTTTCCCTGGCTGCAGAGACAATATTTCATGGACTGGGGATACCTGGAGTCTGTCCTCTTGGGACTTGGAATGAGAAAAAAGAGAATCATGTTCAGTGCACTGAAGCAGTTCATAACTGAGCTTCAGAGAAAGTCAATCCCAACTATTTTAGTCAGGGCCAGGAGAATTTGAGGTGCACGTGGGTGGTCCAGGCCAGCTGTGCCACACCCAGAGGTGACCTGTGTTGGTGTTAATGACTCCAAACATCTCACTAAAGCAAATTAAAGCCCATGCAGCAAATAAAAGATTTTGAAGAGCGTTCTGATTTTAAACTGAATTACTCCAAGTTGAGGGCAGTGACAGCAGTCCTCATTCTCACTACAGACAAAAAAAAATTTAAATCTATGGGATTTTACTAAAATCATTTGTGTGTTGCACTGATCATTCAGAAGCAGAAACCACCCCTTTGACTGCCAAATATCTCCTGGGAAGATCAGACTTGCCTACCAAAACACTCTCTCCATCTAGCATTGGTGACCAACAACAAGCACTGGCATTGTTCAGTCTGGAGAGAAGGTGTGGAGACCTCAGAGCACCTTCCAGAATCTGAAGGGGCTAGGAGGAAGTTGGAGAGGGATTTTTCATCAGGAACTGGAATCACAGGACAAGGAGGGATGGATCAAAGTGAAAGAGGGGAAATTTGAGACTTAGAGACGCAAGAAATTGTTCCCTCTGAGGGTGCTGAGGCCCTGGCACAGGTTGTCCAGAGCAGCTGTGGCTGCCCCTGGATCCCTGGAAGTGTCCAAGACCAGGCTGGATGGGGCTTGGAGCAACCTGGGATAGTGGAAGTGTCCCTGCCCATGGCAGGGGTGGCACTGGATGGGCTTTAAGGTCTCTCCCAACCCAAACCCCTCTGTGATCCTCTAATCTTCTGTTATTTGAGCCATCAACCCTCACGATTACAAATAGAAGTCTCTCTCCTGAGCCTCCACCCTTTTTTCACCTTCTGAGGAGCTCTACCCCCTGCCTGGATGAAAACCATCTCCAGGGAGTAGTTCCCTAACACCAGCAAGGAACCCAGGCGTGGTCAGAAGAGAGGATCCGCAGCACCAAACCCAAAGCCTCAAAGAGCAGCACAATTTTGCTCTTTACTGGTGCAGCTCCAGGAGGATCCAGACAAACCATGGGCAAGCCCAGAGTAATTTTATCCTGATATGCCTGTCTAAACCACAGATAGCTCTTCAGGAGGGTTCTCCCTCACTTGTTAATTTAACGCTTGATATATAGGAAAAATTAGAATTAAAATGTGCCCAGCTGCTTCCTTCACTCCTGATTCCATTTAGAAATATCTCACATCTTGCCACAAAAATGAACTAAACTGCTTGGAGACGTTTTAGAGCCGGTATTTTATTTTTAGACACGTCTGTGTGATTTAGGATCCTAAACTCCAGTGAAGTTTGCACAGATCTGATCACCACATTTAACTCCCAGCCCTGTTTGGATGAAGGGGTGGCTTGGGGTGGAAGGGAGCTTAAGGACCATCTCACTCCAACCCTGCCATGGGCAGGGAGACTTTCCACTAGCCCAGGTTGCTCCAAGCCCCATCCAACCTGGCCTGGAACACTTCCAGGGATGGGACAGCCACAGCTTCTCTGGGCAAGCTCTTGAAAGACCACGAGGATGTGGAGCTGTGCAGGACAATCAGCCCAGTACTGCTGAATCCCAGAGGACAAAAAGCTGGAGTCAGATTTAACAGGTGACTTTCTCAAGACTTTAGGCAGGGTAAGCTGCACCCAAAGCGTGCTGCTCCTCCCACCACAGGAACAGCAAGGACAGGAAAGCAGATCCTTGCCTCGCCTTTCTCCCGCTTTTCCAAGGCTCTCCAAGCAGCAGCCGCGTGCACGTGATGCCGTGGAGAAGATGCCTGAAGAGGCAGAGGCAGTTCGGAGTTCCACTGCACGCTTCTGCAAGAGGAGAAGGCAAGGACTACACTGGACCCTCATTAATCCCAGGAGATGGAGACCATGGGACCACAGGGGCTGGTGGGAGCTCCCACGTCTGTGCCGCGCCAGTGGCGCGCAGGAGCCTGGATCCTTCACAGGCACTTCTGGGATTTCTTATTAAAAACTGAATTCTTGGGCTGGGCACAAAACAAAAGAAACACGAGGCTTAAAGCATTATGCAAGAGCCCCAGAAGTGGCCACGGGTCAACACTGTGCCACCAGAGAAGAGAATTCCAGGATACTCACGTCCCTCTCCACCGCTTTGTTTTTCCCGTGGCCCACAAAACGAATGGAGATGTTTCAGTTTGGAGAGCCCAGAGTGGAGATGGTGGGTGAGGAACAAAATCCATCCCTTTTGAAATCCACGGAGTTAAGCATTTGTGAGAAAATGTGTTCTCTGCACTCATCAGGAGGGGAAAGACATAAGGAAGAGGAGAAGAAAAAAGGGGAAGAGACAATGAGAAAATTCTGGTTTTAATCCTGATGAGCCAAGTGCAGAGGATGAAGCCTAAACAGATTTTCTGACCCAAACACAGGGTAAACTGTGAAGTTTGGCTGCTTTTCCAGGAAAGTTTTGCGGAAAGCTGTCACCCAGTGCCTCCAAATAAAGCACAGCGATCACAGGAAAGGCAATATCCTGGGAGATGTGTGGAAGTACAATGATGGGGGACAATGGGGAAACACCTTGTTGTCAAGACCTTGCTTTTCAAAAAGGAAGGACTGGTGACAAACCTAGGTTGGGAAGACAAAAAAAAAAAAAAAGTCGGGACAGATATATAAAAAACCTGGGTCAACTAGGTGATTAACTGATCAATTGATCAAGCGTTTGATCAATAAAAGAGAGAGGACTGTGCCAAGGACTGGAACAAGGAAGGTGATAAAAGGGACAAAGGCTGGGAGAAATCCCTTTAAGGAACGCCCAAATCATCTACAATGCCTCTTCTCCAATAAACAGCAACACATTTAAATCTTGCAGCATTCCCCAGGACATGAGCCTGGACTGCCACTTGTCCTGGGCAGTATGAACTTGTCCATGAAATGCCCATCTTTAGGAGCACAGAAAGTTTTCTGTATTTATGAGGCAGACACCCATTTATTGGGGCTCCTGAACAGGAGGAGAGCTGCTACAGCTACGTGAATTTATCGATGGTAATTTTGGTCTGACCAAGTATTTCCTTCCCTGGGAAGGTAAATGATCTATGGATGCCATCCAAGCACCAGGGAGCTGGGCAGGGTGAGACATTAATATCCAAGAAATGAGGATCAGGTCTCGGTGCTGGTGCTGCTGCAGGGAACTGGAGGCTCCCCAGGTTGCCACAGCAGGGATGGACTTGGCTGCAAAGAGCTGAATCCGGAGATAAGGGGAAGGGGAAGGAAGTTTTCCAGAAGGAAATCTAAGTTGATGCCAGAGCCAGCACCAAGTGATCGTCACGAGGGTGAGCAATTAATGATCAATCCAAAATCTGCACTTGTTTCCTTCCTCGAGCACAAAATGAGGCCAGGCAGTTAAACCCCACTGGCCTCTCTGCATAGAACCAAATTGAATTCATCAGAAACGCAACACCCGAGCAGAAATCCCCACATTTGCCTGGCTCCAAGTCCAAACTGCAAAAAGCAGGTGCTCAAAGCACCAGTGTTTGCCCAAGGGGTGCTGGCAGGGTACCCTGAGTGTGTATCCATGAGGGGATGCATTCCTGGGGCTGGTGACTGGCTCTGCCTCTGTTCCCACTCCCATCTCTCCCAAGGGACCTAGGGAATCAGGATTCCCGGCACAAGGGAACCTCCTGCCTCACACCGGACACCACAACCAGACCAGGCTCACAGACACCAAGCTCCAAAGTAAAGCAAGACAAATTGCAATAAAAAGTCCCAATATTTGGAATACATCCATCCCTCATGCACAGCAGCAGTTAATCAGAGAGTCAGGGAATCACAGAATGGCTTGGGTTGGAAGGGACCGTAAAGGTCATCTCATTCCAATCCCCTGCCATGGGCAGGGACACACCCCAGTTTAAAAAATAAACTCTCAAAAGGATCTGACACTTCAGGAGTTAAAGACAGCAAAAGTCCAACCTGCCCATGGCCAACACAGCATTTCCAACAAGCTCCTCTTGCAAAATCAGCACGACCTCAGCTTCCTCAGCTTTCTTACAGCCCAAACAAACTCGACAGTTTCGAGGAGAATTAGAAGTTTCTCGGCCAGGGTGTCTCTCATTCTTCTTTTTTCTTTCTTTCTTTCTCTGCTCTGTCACAGCATCCAAGAGATTTTCCTGGTGGGGATGCAGAAAGTGTGTTATCGTTCCTGGGTGAGGAGGAGAAGCAAACAGGAACCTGTGTTACACTCCAAGACAGGGCTGATTAATTTGCAGTTAACATCCGCTCGCTTCATTATCCCTTCATCGGAGCCTGACAAATGTGCAAACAACAATGAAAAATAGAAATTAATAGGAGTATTAGCACTGCATACAACCTGCTATAGATTTAATCCCCACAACAGAACATATGGATGTGTTACACCTTCTTTCTCTGTAATGACCCCATATCCACCCTCCTGTCCTTGGGCATAAATCCATTTAAATTTAAAGAGATCTATTTATATACACACGTATGTGTCTGTGTCTATCCATATGCATGGGTACATGTGGAGGGGAAGGTTTGCTCATCACTTATCAGTTGAGGCTGGGAAAAGCACTTGGACTAAACGAAAGCACCTGGACAATTTGACCTTCTGTTCCCAATGCCTCAGCAAGGGAAGGGACCTGTGGGGCCCTGTCCCCACACGGAAGGAGGAGGATCAGCACAGGCCGGGAGCAGAGAGAAACATCCTGATACCACTAAGCACCCACCCATCATCCTGTCCCCAGGAGAGAAGGCATCAGGGCACTTCTTCTCCTCATTGTTCTAATTTGCACCTCCTTTCCATGGTTTTTGATGCTTGTCTGCTGGGCTCCGAAGGTGCTTTTCACCAGGACATCACGGAGGAGCTGCGTTTGAGTGGGAAGTGGATGTTGTCCCATTTTTCTGTAGGCATCTCCTCCAGCCCTGCTGCTATTTGAAGAGGAATGTGTGGGCTGGGAGGCCAAGAGGTGATTAAAAAATTATATTAAAGCATGTTTGTGCCAAACCTCTGTAGTCCCTCGAGTCAGGCAATGTCACCGCAACGGAGCGAGAATCCACAGTGGGGAGTTGCCCGGGTGTTTGTATTTCCTCCAGGAAAACCTGAGGAACTGCAAGGAAACAGGGAATTTCAATCATTGCTACTTTTCTCACTGAAATCCCCTTGAAAGAAATGCTATTCAAAGAGCTCCTCATCTACCCTTCAAGGTGACCTGAAAATGAGGAAAAATGAGTTTGTGGCCTTATTTTTGGCTGAGTTACGAAGGGCTGGAAAGTTGGCAGGGATTCGAAGCAACACTGGGATTTAATTTTCTTTTTCTCTATTTTTCTATGTTTTCTTTTTTTCTGCTAGAAATGTAGTTCTTGTTTTGCCTGGCACTTGTTGGGCAAGGAGAGAACCCATGAAATCAAAACATGACAGGGCACTGACAATTGTACACCTGAAAGAAGGACACACAGTCACACCAGCTCCTGGTTTGCCTCCAAAGGAGGAGAGGGAATGCTTTTGGCTGCAGGAGGGTTATTTCTAGGTAGGAGAGAAAGCATTTGTTTGGCTTCTGTTGGCCTCAATTTAACTCCCTGATCTAAGGAAATCTTGGGTGAAAGTAAGGCTCTGATAAAGATCTAATTCCCTTTCTTCTTTCAGTGCCTGCTGGGGGAATTCCCACATAAGTAGGGCTGGAAGGAGTAGGAGGAGAGGGGAAAAACCCTTGTCTATGTCAGGAAAGAAACTAACTCACACTAATAGCTCACAGGGAAGGAAGGAGGCAAACATTAAAATGCCTACACGGAAATTTGGAGAAATTAGAAGCAATTAAACACTCTAAATCAGAGGGCTCTGACCTTGCTAAGGAAGAAAACCTGGATGTGGCAGCCAAGAGATAAACCAGCAAAAATAAAACTTGGGCAAGCAAGGAGCAGGGTTCAAATCAGAGCATTGGTTTGTAAAGCTTTGTCAGGGAGGGGGACAATGGCCCCTGGGGAGCACATCCCTGACGGGCCATACGAGCCCAGGGATGGGCATTGCCTCCTGTGCCACCCAGGTGTCCTCAGACATGACAGCCCTGTGGGTCCCCTCAGCCTCCCCATCTCTGCTGGCCCCCAGTGCCACCAGTGCCACCCCCGGTGCTGGCGGGTGACGAGTGGCAGCAGCGAATTTTCTGTTTTGTGCTCTTATTTCAAAGCCAAAAGAGCCAAAAAAGATTTGAGCCACCAGCGACCTGACCCTGCTCTCCTGGAACACCCAAAATGTTTCACCATTGTCACTCACAGGGAGGGGCTGAGCTCTGGTGGCACCACCTCTGAGCACGCTGGGCAAATGGCAGCAGGGCCACCCTCCGAGAGAGGGGACAACAGCCAGGGCACAGCAAAGACCTCCTGTTGCCTTCAACCTGTTTCTCCCTACACAGAGCCCCACAACACAACAGCTGGGTCCTCACTTCCCTGGGAAGGGAGATCCCTGATTTTCCAGAGCCCTTGTGGGGTTAGAGAGATCGGACACCAAACCTGCCACCGACCGAGAAATTTGCACTGGGGTAGAATAAAGAACTGTCCACAGCTGTAAGACAAAGTAAAAATACCTGATTTAACTGAATTTCATTTTCATTTTGAGTTTTTAATTATTGCTTTTTGGAGGAGGTGTCCATCATCCCTCTGCTCCAGTGGGCCTCAATTATTTCCACGCCAATTTGACAACATTTTTCACAAATCTAAACTTTTCTTGCTGAAAACCAGGGGGCTGGATCCTGGCCTGGAGCTCCAGAAAAGCAGTGACCGCAAAAGACAGGACCTGGCTGCTCCCAGGGTCTCCTACCAGGGATCTGCTCCACTAGGTAGTCCCAGTTCCTCAAGCTTTGCCCTCTCCATGCAAAACATGAGAAATGTGAGAATGCCAAATAACCATGAGAAGAGCTCCTGGGATGGGAGGCTGAGGAAGAAGGGTTGAGGGGGCACCAGGCAGAGCCCATTTATCCCCTGGACATGCAGATCACTCTGTGGCTCTGCTCATTTCACACAGACATCATTTGGGAAAGCCAAAATAAAGTGATTTACTCACCAATGCTGGCACCAATGCCACGCAGGAATTCTCTGAGCACAGCGAGGAGGAGACAGCGCTAAGGAAAGACCTGGGGAGCAGCTGAACCCCATTCCCCATGGGCCAGGAGCTGGGGTGTCATCCAGAATGAGAAAAAAAAACAATTTAAGCAGCACCCTGAAAATTGTTCAAATGGGTCATTAGACACAAGTGTGGGACACCAGCCCAGACAGGATGGGACCACATTGGAATTCCAGCAAGCATGAGGCTGTGAGTCCCTGACAGGTCAATTGAACCAGGCTGGGCCTCCTCAAGGACCTTCTCTGTTGAGAACCACAACAGCAGTAAGATCCTCCAAAAAGTGCAAGTCCCAAATCAAAAGTCAAGCCACTATTAAAGGAAAGACATTTACAAGATCTAAAACTCTGCTCTGCAGAGGTATTAAGATGTTGGAACTAAACCTGCCTTATTCCCGCTAGTGGTTGCATTTTAAGGAAACCTTTTAAAAGGATTATCTTCAGGAACTCTCTTTCAACAGCCTTCCCTTTAAGAGTCCTTCATGGTGGTAGCACTATTAATTATGCTATGTGATGTGATTATGTGTTTGTTCAGGTCCAGGTTGCAAACACGAGGCAGGGGAACATCTGCAGGTGTCACTTCCAACACGGAGCTGGGAACTCCGGCCTTTGATGTGCAGTGCAGGCTCTGTGCAGGGCAGGCACCCACGAGCTGCTGGGCTCTGCAGTGCCACCAGCCTGTTTGATCTGGGGGGCATTGCCTGGTCCCTTTACTTGCACATGGAGTTTTGGAAAAGGCTGGCGAGGACCCCCCGAGCACCGGCTTGGAGCTCTGCAACAGCCACCGCCAGGAAAATTCTGTGCGGATCTATATCCGTATCTGGCTGGAGATAAAGACGTGTATTTTTATCTATATATATAGAGGCATTTCCAAATCTGTCTGTCTCTCTATTTGCCTGCTTTTAACAAGAAAAGAACAACTTCTTACACAGCTCTTGTCACTGCATTTAAAGCAGAAAAATAAGTTTTTCCACATCCCTCCACTCCCGGCCTCGGCGAAGGTGTCCGGGAAATGAGGATGGTTTGGCAGCCTCTGTCTTTGGGCACAAGGCTCATCCTCCCTGGAGCCATTCCTGAGAGGAAGGGCCGGCTCATCCTCCCTGGAGCCGTTCCTGTGAGGAAGGGCCATCACCCCAAGGGCATAGGGAGAAGGAGGTCACCCCTGTCCCCACCTCACGCCCGGCGAGGCAGAGCCACAGGAAGAGCTCGGCAAGGTGGGGTTGGTTTGGCACTTGGAGGTGTCAGGGGAGAGGTTTAGGTTTGCTCTCCAGCCACTCTCCTGCAAGGGAATTTCGACCTCAGCTCCAGGTACCTTCCAAAAATCAAACAAATGCAGCCTTGGTGGCCCTCGGGTTTGGGAGGTCAGAGGCCGCCGGGCCGAGCTGTGCCGTGTGCTTTGTGCATGGCCGAGCTTGCACCAGAGAGCACCAAAATATGAGCACCACGAGTGCCCCAGCCCTCCCAAAGAACACGTGCTGACAATTTAGGGAAATATTTTATATTTAAATGCAGGTGTTCTGCTCCAGCTCAGTGCTGGGTATCACATATATCGTGCATATCTGCAGCATACGCAGGCTGGGTGGGTGGTTAAATCTGGGGCCGTGGATATATGAATGCTGTAAATAGCTGTACAATATGTGTATGTTTTATTTCAGAGGCAGAGAATGAGCTGTTGGTATCGCACAAGCACAGGGATGCAGCACATACATGTTGAGCACACAAACCCTGCTCTCTGTGTATTGTATATACACATATAGACACATCTCTAACACCTATACTGCATATATTATTTATAGATATACACAGACATTTTTTCCCCAACTAAACCATTTTCTTTTTCACATTGCTAATTTACTCAAAGTCTGGAACATAAAAGAGGAGCTGGGGAGAGGAGGAGAAGGGAAACTTCACTTTACCTACTCCAGCTGAATCTCATATAATTTCTTTTTTTTAAGGAAACTTCATTGTATATTCCAGAAAAGTATATTGGTGGGGTAGGTTTACCAGAGGCAGAGAGAATGTGCAGGGAGTGAGAAAGTGAATTGATGGATGGATGGTTAAATGAATATAAATGAACTGATACCTTTACAGGAAAATAACATTTCTTTTCTTTTTTTTTTTATTCTATAGATCAGTGGGTTTTGTATCTGTAATTCTTTCATATCAGCAAAGAGGAAATAAACTCCCATGTAAATCATTTTCCCCCCATCTGGAAGCATATTAAAAGCATGCCTTTTTTTTTTTTTCTTTTAAGCAGAGCCTTTTTTTCCCCCTATTTGCTTATCGGTTCATCCACCATTACATTTTAAATGAAATTGCAAGACCCCCCTCTCCTCCTTTCTCCCCCACCCCCCCGCCTCCCAAATTCCGGGCTGATGTCGGAAAGAGGGAATCAGCCTCTCCCATGCTTTAGAATAACTGACCTAGATTCAATTACAGATAGACCCGGCGGAGAGGACGGCACCTCGCTGCCTTCTCAGGGGTCTCTTAAAAAAAAAAAAAATTAAAAAAAAAAAAAAGGCAGAAAAAAGGAAAGCAAAACACCCCAAAAAAGAGGAAAAAAACCGGGGGGCAACAGACAAACAGACGCTTCCCACCAAGCGCTGCGGGCGCCCGAGCATCCCTCGCCCCGCCGGAGCCCAGCAGCGCCCGCACCGACGGCGCGACCCCGGCGCTGTCCCAGCGGCGGCACGGGGGATGTTCCCCTCCCCGGGAGTGTTTTTTGGGGGGCTGCCTCGGGAAGGACAGCTTTTGGGAGGCGGGGGAGCCTCGCGGTTCTGCCCGCAGCTTCCCGGGCGGGAGCGAGGGGCCAGCGGGAACAGCGCGGCGCTCCATCCCTCCTTCCTGCCCTTCCCTTCCCCCGGGAGCTGCCCGGGATCGGGGGGTCCCGTGCGGCCGCCCCCCACTCCCGAGGGGCTGCGACCGCACGGGGAGGGAGGAGAAGGGGGGCTCGGGGTCCGCAAGGCTTGTTTCATTTCAAAGTGGGACCGGGGCCGCTCCAGGACGCGCCGCTCGCAAATATAATCTTCATATTCAGTTCAATGGAGTCTCCTTATAATTTACAGCGGAGAGATAAGGCTGGAGGATGCAATGAAAAAAAAATCTGAAGTCATCCTCTCCCCCCCTGTACTGCGCTGCACCTTGGGCAGCGGAGCAGAATCCAGAATCTCAACTTCTCCCGACATATGTTTCCAGCAGATAAGTAAACAATCTGGACGTGAAATGAAAATTTTAATTAATGCAGTAATGCTATTACACCTCAAGTGTGCAAATCCCATTGCCTTGCACTGTGACAATGGGTGGGGAGGAGGAAAGAAAGCAGACAGACAACAAACCACAAGCAAATTCTAATCTGGGTTTTGCTTTTCACTCGGCTCCAATTGTTTTCATAGTTTGTTTCCTTTGAATTAATCTCATCCTTATATTTCAATAATTACCAGCTACTCATCTCTTCCCCTCTTTCTCTCACCCACTCAAAGAGCCGGCTCCCGCTCCCTCGCTCTCCTCTTTTAAATTGTGATCAACCTGGATTTAATTTCGGGGCTTTTAGGCGTACACATGTTGC
This sequence comes from Hypocryptadius cinnamomeus, assembly GCA_013400635.1. Taxonomy (NCBI): domain Eukaryota; kingdom Metazoa; phylum Chordata; class Aves; order Passeriformes; family Zosteropidae; genus Hypocryptadius; species Hypocryptadius cinnamomeus. The sequence goes on along the minus strand of VYZP01042007.1, from coordinate 3,319 downwards.
CTTGTTGCAGCGTGGACCTGCACAGACCCTGCACGTTATTTCTTGTTTAGCTTTCCGAACGAGGAGCGTTCAGTAATAATGAAGTATTTTGCCCTAATAAAAAAGGGAAGGAAAAAAAAGAGGAAGGAATAATAATAATAATAAAGGCTGCGTTGTCCCTTTGATGTTGGTATAAAACACCCCAACTAGAATAGAGGCGTGTAAAGGGAGAAAAGAGAGACGAGGAGGTAAAATTAAGGACCGAAAGAGAAAAAATAATAATAATAATACAAAGGGTAAATTACAGACACATCAAAAGCCCCGAGGCTTCCTCGCTCCGGAGCGCGGCGCAGCACGGGGAGCTCAGCCCGCGTCCCCCGGCGGCACCGGGCTCCCGCAGCCCCCCGAGGGGACAGCGAGCAGCGGGGCCAGGCCGCCTCTACCTCCAAATTTTGCATTCTAGGCATTTGGAATGATTTTGTGGTATATTTTAGGAGAGGCGGTGAGGACGCTGCGGCGGGGGGACCGCCGTGCGCTGCCCTGCCCGCGGCAGCCGCTGCCACCCGCAGCCCTCGCCGGGGTCCCCGGGCCGGGCCGGCCGGTCGGGACCGCTGCGGGCGGAGGAGGAGGAGGAGGAGGAAGACGTGTTTCTGATCATCGCTTACTTTTAAACACTACAATCAAGGAATGTAGCCAGGAGGTCGGGCCTGGAATAAAACCGTAAAATCAGAATTGCAATCTTTTTGATGTTTCAAAGTCTCTTTGAATGCCTTTGATACACTCAATAGCAAATTTACTGGGCTATTATCACTAATAAGCAGAAATAAGTAATATCTCTCAGAGACTTCTATGGGCTTAATGTGTCCTTTAAAATAAAGTTTTTTAACATCACTTAATTTCCCTCCTGTCTTTGTCTCTCCTGCAGCAGAGCTCCCTGGCGATCGCACAGCTACACCTGGGCTCCAGCGAGGGCTCTCCCGCTCCCCTCGGCCTCCCGAGATCTTTTCTCCCCCTCTCTTATTTGCTGTTTTGTTTAAAGCAAGGCCAGAGTGGATGATTTTAAGTGTCTAGGTGGTCCTGCAGGCAGCACTGAGCCAAACCATTTCAGGGGAAGAGAGGAGAGGAGAGGAGCGGAGAGGAGAGGAGGGGAGAGGAGGTGCCTTCATGCTGAATGTGGTGTGTGGAGTGTGTGAGGGACACATGAAGTTCCCTGGTGGCTTCTAGCTGCCAGCCTGGATACAGGTAGGGGGACAGGGCATGTAATCTCAAGGAAGGTAGCCTGTGCAAGAATTGCGNTCTAAGAAAAGAAAAGAGAAAAGAAAAGAAAAGAAAAGAAAAGAAAAGAAAAGAAAAGAAAAGAAAAGAAAAGAAAAGAAAAGAAAAGAAAAAAGAAAAAAAGGAACTGGAGCGAGGGGAGCTGCGGGGGGAGCGGCAGGAGTGACTCGGGCCCGAGGCCGCGGTGCTCCGCTCCCCGCTCGGCTCCGCGCTGCCTGCGCGGGGTTCCGCGGGTGCGGGCGAGGCTCCGCGGCGAAGCCCAGCCCGGGACAGCGCCCGGCCGCGCACCCAAGGCGTGGTGCGCATAACCCCTCGGCCTTTGTTTAATGATTTTATTGAAAGAAGGAGACAGTTGTGGGGAAACAGGTTTGACAAGGAGCTGCATTTCCCCCTCGAGGGAATAGCTTTTTTTCGCCTCTCTCTCTCCCCCTCTTTCTTTCTGTTTTTGGTTTCCCTTTGACATCAAAGTCAGTAATCGGTTCATTGCAGTGTCAAGATCATTATTTAATTTATTTATCTGCACGAGTTAAATAGCTACACACCTGCAACCGGGCGGGAGGGTTGGAGGGATAACACGGCGCAGGGAACGGGAACGAAATACGGCGAGCAGAGGCTGCGGAGGGGCGAGCGGGGTGGGAGGGGGACGGCGAGGCAGCGAGGAAAAGAGAATGAGAAACAGGAAGAGAGGGAGAGTAAAGAGAGGGAAATAGGAAAAGAGAAAGAGAGAGGGAGAAAGAGAAGGAGAACGGAAGGAGAGAAGGGGAAAATGCGAGATGGAGACAGAAGGAGATAGAATTAATAAATAAAGATAAGAAAAGAAGGTTAAAAGGAAAGCAGGAAGGAAGGAAGGAAAGGGAAGGGGGAAGGAATGAAAGGGGAAAGAAAGGGGGAAAGAAGAAAGAAGAAAGCGAAAGAAAGAAGCAAAGTAGGAAGGAAAGATCCCCGCCAAAGTTTCCAGCCCTGTCGCTCCGCGCTCCCCACTTCGCCCCGATGTTTGTCCGAGGCCGCGGCCCCACCGAGCCCGTTCTGCCCCGCCCGAGCGGCCCCGAGGGTGTCCGGGCTCAGGGGTACGGGGCGTCCCCCAAAGCTCCAGAGCAGTGGGGAGCGAGGCACGGCCGCAGGGCCCCCGCCTTGCCCCACGGCCGGCGTGGCCCGGGCGGGCCGGGGCCGGCGCTCCCCCCGCCCGGCTCTGCCTCCGACCATCGTCACACTAATGCGGGTGGATGTCGGAGGACACTGAGCTATCGGTGTTATCAGCCGGGCTGACAGCGCCTGTCAGCTGGGGTTACATCAGCGCCCGCCGCCGCCGCGCCGCCCCACGCCGGCCGCATCCAGCCCCGCGTGTCCCAGCGGATCGTCCCGCGGCTCCCAGGCCCTCCCCAAGCCAGCTCCTTTAATTGTCCTCATTTGTAAGAGCCGTTTTGTCATGCTAAACAAGGCTGGAGCAGCCATTCTAACCTCTCCTTTCAGCCCTTTTCTCCTCTCCCCTTTTGTTTACCTTCGCCTGATCTCTCATTTATTTATCTATCTATTCTTCCCCCGCTTACCCTCCCATTCAAGCCCCATGTATGTTAATTGTGTTACGCCGTTTAATTCCAACATCGGTCTCCAAAGAGCACTTAATGAGCAAAGCACATCCAAACACGCGGCGCTCCGGCTATTCAGCCCCTCCAGACGGATCCTCTGCCTCTTCCTCCTTCCCCTTGTCTCTGCCCCGCGACTCCCTCCCTCCGCCAAGGGCAGAGCGCCCCAAACGCCGCTAATTGATCAGCACAAATTCCAAACCGCCCCCTTCCAGCACCGCCAAAGCTCCCCTCCCCGCTCCAAATATTCCCTCGCACCGCTGAAACTTCAACGCCGCGGAGGCAACTTGGGAAAAGCCGAATTCCCCGACGGGACGGGACGGGACGGGACAGGACAGGCGGAGCAGCCCCCCGCAGCCCCCGGCTCCGCTCCATCCCGTCTTTCCGCAAGTTTTCTCCGCCCGCAGCCGCGTTTCCCCGGCGGGCTCCGAGCGGAGCCCGACCCGGCCCGGCCCGGCCCGGCCCGGCTCCAGAGCGGCCCC